>PUFA01000113.1:1812500-2107500 GCA_003508835.1 Eonycteris spelaea | reverse complement strand
TTTCCCACATCACAATCTGCTTGGAGACCATCAGACTCATCTCTTTATGTTCCACATTCAATCATTTGTTTATTCATTCACTCGACAAACATGTATCGAGCATCTGCCATGTTCTAGGCACTGTTCCAGGCATTTGAGACACCTTAGTAAACAAAAAAGACAAAACAGAGATTCCTGCTCTGGAAAAGCTCACACGCACATAAATATATTAAATCATATGCTGTACGGTGAGAAGTTAATATAAAAAAGAAGCAGAGCAGGGAAAGCAGGATCAGAGTGCAGGCTAATAGGTGATGCATTTTTAAAAGGGTGGCCAGAAGCAGTCTCACTGAGAAAGTCAGATGAGCAAAATCTGAAGAAGGTGTAGGAATGAGACAAGCAGGAGAGCTGAGAGAAGGGCACGGAGGCGGGAGGTGTCTGTCTGACACATTTGAGGAACAACAAGGAGACCTGTGTTGCTGGAGCAAAGTGATCCATGAAGAGAATAGGAGGTGGAGGCCCAGAGGTGGAGGCCCTGAGGTGGAGGCCCTGCGTCAGATCACCACAGGCCCTTGGTTATTACAAGGACTTTGTCTTTGACTCTGTGTGAAATAGCAAACTGTTGGAGGGTTTTCAGCAGAGGAGGGACTTGCTCTGACATGTTTTAAAAGAATCCCTCTGGCTCCTGGGTTGAGAAATACACTGGTGGGGAGTGGTATAGAAACAGAGGAAATTTAGAAGGCTATTGCAGTAATCCAGGTAAGAAATAACTCACAGTGGCTCTGACCAGGATGGTAGCAGTGGAGGTGCTGAGAAATATCTGGATTCGATTCTAGATGTATTTTGAAGGCAGAGCCAACAGGATTTCCTGACAGATTGCATGTGGGAGGTGAGGAAAAAAGTAAAATGTGACTCACAGGGTTTTGTCTGACCAATGGAAGAATGGCGCTATCATCAGCTAAAAAGGGAAAGGCTGTGAATGGAGCAGGCGAGGGGGTAAAATCGGATGTCTGGGTTTGGATACATTGAGTTTGGGTTGCCTTTTAGGCATCCAGGTAGAGATGTCAGCCGACATCTGGATAAATGACTAGGGAGAGAGGTCCAGGCTAGATCTCATGCTATCTCATGCTTTAAATATCATGTATTCACTGACAGCTCAAAAATCAGCAATAACTTCTCCCCTAAGCTACAGCCTTTTATATTCAACTGCCTACCTGACTTCTTCACTTAGCTTTTTAACAGACATCTCAAATTTAGCATGTCCGAACTAAACTCACAATTCTCTGTATCCCTCTACAAAATGCTAACAAATGAACAAACAACATCAAAACTCAAAAAAAACCCAACAGCAATTTCATTCTCTCGAAACTATTAAGCCATCTTTGACTCCTCCTTTCAAACTTCATATTCAAACCATGAACAAATCCTTTTGGATCCATCCCCTGGCGATCCTTACCACCTCACCACCGCACCCTGGTCCAAAGAACCACATCACTTCTCATCTGGATTCTTACAACAGCCTCTGAATTCTGACAGGGTGTTCGCCCCATGACAGAATTGATTCTTTTAAAAGGTTAAGTCAGAGCATGTCATTCCTCTTCCCCAAACCCTCTAACGGCTCTTGACATCTGAGTGAAAGTCTGTAGACCCTCCAGGATGTGCCTCCCCACACGAACAACCCGCCTCTCTGCTCATTTCACTCCTGTCACACTGGCCTCTTCATGCCAGAACGCTCCTGCCCCGGGGCCTCTGCTCTTGTGTTTCCTCAGCCTAGAAAGCCCTCTCCCAGGCTTGCAAAACTGTTGCTCCTTCACTTTCTTCCTGTCTCTACTCAAATGTCACCTTATCAAAAATATATCTCTGACTACTCTACAGAAAAAGAGCGCACCCCATCTTCCTTACCGTGCTTCATTTCTCTCCATTGAATTTATCATTGCTCGATATCGTAATACACATGTCTTTGTCATCTACCTTCCCTAACTACATCGCAACCCCCATAGCAGCAGAGACTTTGTTTTCTTCACTCCTTTGTTCTCCGTGCTTGGACCAGTGCCTGGCATGTAGTAGACATTCATGAAATATCTGCTGGATGAACGAATGAATGAATGAACGAATTAAAGAAGCATGGCTAGAAGATTCGTCATAATATCAGAAATTGGCCAAAGAAAACAGACCTCAGCATGAACTCTCTAAACACAAGCTCCTGGCATAACAATGCCCCGCCCCCTGCCCGCCACACACCACAATAACCTGAAATCCCTGCAAATGTACAACAAAGGGAAAATGATAAAGTGTGCCTGTAGGGTGGAAGAGTAGCAGCCATTAAAAATACTGATTATGGAGACAGTAACAGGTTTATGGTATGTTAAAAAAAAAACAGTAAACTGTAAAATAGAACAGTTCTTAATATACGATTACTGAACTGCTATAATCACAGCAATGCAAAATGTGTACACATAGGAGAGCTGATATTAAAAACAAAGTTAGTTCTTGTGTTAGGCCTGTTAATGGAATTATGAGTGGTTTTGGAATCTTTTTTTCTTCACAATAATAAAAAAAAATCTCGTATTTTTTTCCCATAAAAGGAATACTTTTTAACTGCCTAGGCACGTTGGCTGAGGAAAATCCCAGCTCAGTGAGGTCAGCCCACCAGTTCCTCCAGAGACTCCCATGTGAGGCAGATGGATCTCATCCTAGGCCAGGCCCGTGCCCTGTGCCCTTACCAGTGGTAGGTGAGGCATAAAGTCATTTGCATGACTAACCCTGGGGGAAAAACCCACCAGAGAGTTAATTCTATTTAAGCTCAGAAAAATGCAGAAGTAAATCTACTTGAGCCTAACTTGGCTTTAAAAGGAAACCAACATACCATACCATGTCCCTGGAGTTTTTTTGGGGGGTGGGGGTGGGGGAAGGGGCTTCTGTAGGGAGGGGGATTCAAGCTCAGGCTATAGTGACCCTGCCAGGAGAACAAAGCTCTTCCACGACGGTCCAGGTTCATGGGCCTCAGAGTTAGTGCAAGGGGTTCTGAGCCATAAACCCAGTGAGCATTGATAGGTCAGCATTTCTTAACCAAACTGCTTAGGTATATTCTTTGGTAATCATAAAATCTATCGAATTTCTTCCTAGAAAAATGCACACCAGCCCCAATTTTTGAAACAATTTCAGGGTTGTCACGGACCCGCCTGAATCCTAGACACTCCTACTTGTTCCCCGTACCCCACCCCCTTAAGAAGCCTTTCTGGGCTTGAATAAATACAGTGTCTTACATGAGATGCGTACATTGTGTACACTATTTTTCAAGTCTGTTGATAGGATTGCAATGAATAGATACAAATCACTTAAAAGAAATACTGAATTCGGAGGTGGTGGTGTTACGTGTATTCTCCAGAGAGACAGTAAACGCCAGTGCAGGTCCAGGAACATGTCAAGAGGGGTCTCCTATCTCAAGGTTCCCCGTCCCTGCGGCAGGGTCTCCCAAGTGTCTCTTCCAGGAGAGTGAGTGGGCTCGCCGGCGGCTCCCTGCCCCAGGGCCCAGGCACTGCAAGGCGCAGGGCTTTGGTCCGCCACGTCGGAGGATCCGAGGCCCCGCGGGAACCGACCCGGGCTTCTCCGGTTATTTTTCACGGAAACGCTGCAGCCGCTGGCTGGCTCACGTGTACTTAAGTTTTATTCTCCGATTATGACGGGTTTTCCGGAAGTGGATTGTCAGTGCATGTCCGAAGAGTTAGCAACGTGGGCGTGGGCGCCAGATGCAGCCGTGGAGGTCGCTCCGGGTGAGCGCCCCTGGGTGGAGTCCCGAGGGACCCGAGCGGGGGCGGGCGTCACCCGCGGTGGCCCCCAGCGGAAGGTCCTGCCCTCGAGCTCCCTCGCCTGGGCGCGCCCGGGAGCCTGTTCCTGACCCGGGGAGAGCACGCCTTCCTTTCGTTCTGCTCGCTGGGGCTGAGACCAGATCCCAAAACAGAAGCTGAGGTCAACTGAAAGGAATGAGACTGAGCAAATAAACGTATGTAATCCTGATGAGACACATAGTAAAGAAGTATTACTTACCAGACACGGCGGTAAGGAGGGATGACTTAGCAAGGACTGCTCGGATAAAGGAATAAAAATTTGGAGGGGAAAAAAAGCACGTTCCGCATTATACATCACAAAAAACTCCAAGTGGATTAAAATGCTAAATATTTTTAAAACAGTCATTAAATAGAGTATAACAGTTACATTTATGGCTAAATGTCAGCTTTGAAACGATAGAAGAAACTGCACAGGAAGACTAACATTCAAAAATGTAAAATTTGGACAGAATTTTTAAAAGGCAAAAGCTTGAGAAAAATATCTGCAAGAAGTAACAAGCAGAAAAGTACATCGAATTTTTAAATTATAAATACTTGTTCGAATATATAAAAACAACCAAGATACCAATGGCTCCATAGACACACACAAAAGGGTAAGTATGTCATTCACAAGGAGAAATAAAATTGGTGAACAAGTACATGGGAAATGTTTATTGTCCTTGATAATTGAAAATTTTCAACTGAACTTTGACATAGCACCTTACATCTAGTAAAATAGCAAAACTGTTTTAAAATTGGAATGCATATCATTAGCAAAGTGGTAAAATAATAAAGTCCCCCAGCTTTACAATGCTTTTGAGCAGCAATATGGTGATCTTCGTTCATTCAGAAAATAGCTATTGAGGAGTTCATTGTGATGGAGAGAAACAGAACATTAGCAGACAATAGCACGATAAAAGGTGGCAATAGTGCTAAGAGGAAAAATAGATGGCAAGTGATGAGACTTACTATTTCAATTTGGTTAGGGTAGGGTTTCTCTGATTAAAAAACTTCTGAACAAGAGACTTAAAAGAAGCAAGGAAGCAAATCTTGTTCATACCTGTGGGAAGTGCTCCGGGGTGGGGAGAACAGAGAGTGTAAGGACCCTGAGGCAAGAGCATGTGAGGCAAGTAGAATGCCGTTTGATTATTTTTTAACCATGCACACAGTAACACTTTGAATATTTTAAAAACTGATTTGCTTTATATACATATTAAGACAATGATGAATTCAGTAAGGTGAAGTGATACAGTCAAAGCTCTGTTATTATATTTCACTAAACTAACAAAACCTTAGCCTCAGTAGAAGATGACATTGTAAAAAGATTGCTTCACCCCATCCTCTTCCCAGAGCTGGAGTCAGCAGGACATAACATGATATTTCTTCATTTTCAGGTCTCTCAATCCTTTTCTAAATGAAGTATCTAAAGATATTACTTAAAGCACTGCCATAGTTCAGGGAAAGGATCTTCAAAGTAAAAGCAGAAAAAAAAAAAAAAGAGGAAGGGTATTGAGTTTATCCAGTTTTGTGGTTTTAAATACCATCCCAATAATTCTCAAACAGATCCCTAACTTGAACCTCCACTCTGAACCCCACATTCAAACATCCATCAGACCTCTCAAAATGGATGTTATACGTAAACATCCTGAACTGACAACCTGTTCTCCAACTTGCCTTTCCCCAACACACACACACACACACACACACACACACACACACACACACACACAGTTAGAAAATAATTTCTCTAACAGTTTTCATCTCAGTTAATAGCAGGTCAATTCTTATCATTTGCATCAAGCCAAAACCTTGGATTCATCCTTGACCTCTTCTCTCTCTTTTAAAAGCTGAGTCAGGTCGAGTCATGGTCCTCTTCTTAAACCTACTCTTGTCTCCTCAAAGGCCCCATCACTCTTTGACCTTTTCTTCCTACTACTTTCTCCTTCCATCACTCCTCTGGGTCAGACTGGCCTCTTTGCAGCTTCTCAAACACACCAGGCACATGCCCACAAGCCTTAGAACCTGTTCCCTTGCCCAGGAATGCTTTTTTCCCTCATACTCACATGTGACCCATGCCTCACTTCCTTCAGATCTTTACTCAAAAGCCCAAACAACTTTCTTAGTGAGGCAAACACACAAAAAACTCCATGTGAATATTTATCAAGTGCCCAGAACAGTGCTTGCCACATATTTTTCAAGTGCACTTTACAAATATTCACTGAATAAATGAAAGGGGGAAGAAAAACCAGATAGTAGCAGTGTGGTAAAGGTCAGAGACAGGAGGAAACATTTTAGTAAACAGAAAGATAACTTAGGAGATTACCAAGAGTACAGCTTGATAATGCAAAAGAGTCCACAATATGTAAATAAGTGTCTGAGTCACCAGATGGAGGCTAGGGGTCAAATATTCTCTGACAAAGAGAGACTGGCTCCCCAGGGGAAATACTGCCATCATCCTGGGCAACTTAGTGTCTCTATGGATGGCACATTCTACATCTTAATCTTAAAGTTTCTGAATCCTTCATCTTTATTGACCTTTGCCCTTCTTACCACTCACGCCCTTGGGTTACTCACCCTCTGGCTACACTCTGAGCCTTGTCATCACCTATAAGTGCTATACTCTCTGACAAAATCCCATTCTCCAAACATTGCCACCTGTTCTTGCAACTCTGCCTTCCTCCTTTGTCTCCCTATCCTTCCATCGTCCTGTCATCACACACTGCTGAACCGTGGTGGAAAAAATTCCAATTCCCTGTGGACTGGTGCCAGGGTCTCCAGTTTCAACCCCTTAACATCTGGATTCTCTCTCTACTACACCAAAGAAGCTGCTCTTTCACTGTCAATGTCACTAGAGACTTCTGCCTTGCTACACTGGAAAGACACTTTAGTCCTTATCTTATTAGACCTCTTCTCTGCACTGACCACATTCTCATTCTTGAAATTCTCTTCTCCTGGGACTACCAAGGCACCAGTCACCTCTCATTTTCTTCTGTCTCCTCGGATGCTCTTTCTCCATCTTCCTCACTAATTCCTTTTTCCTCGTCAACTCCATAAATATTGCTGTTTCCAGGGTTCTGCCCTGGATTTACATGTCTCACTTTATTACTTCTTCTTGGCTTATCTCACTCATATTTAACATTTCAATAACTACTCAAATGCCAGTGATGCACAAATCTAAATCTTGGACATTGATACATAGCTGATAGTACATTGGATATTGCCAACAACACGACCCTCAGGGGCCGTAAACTCAGCATGTCCACAATTGAACTTTCTATTCTTTAACATGAACTCTGCTTTCTCTTCACTAAAACATTTTACCCTGTGGGAAATAGCAGTCTATATTAAGACCAGTAGAGGCTGCCCTCTCCCCTACATAGAAAAGAAAACTTGAACAGTACTTTTTACTATGAATTTAAGATGCATTAAAATCTCCCAAACATTCTTTTCATTCAGCAATTTGGTGAATGTAAAAAATATTTATAATCCTATTTTCCCCTTAAAGTCCTGAATAGCTCAACTGTAAACTCTTCTCCCACAGATGATTTCAGGAGGAAATGCTGTGCTTTGTTCAGCTGCCCATCTTGGGTTGGCCGTTGGCATGAGTCATAGAGTCCGGAGCTGAGTCTAGGTAAGCAGATATAGTGCTTCTGTCTGAATGTTCAGAAATGATTTTTGCTTTATTGCAGATACTAAGCTTTCTACGAGAAGAGTCTGGGTCACATGTGAAGCTAAAAATTGATGTCCTTCCATAGACACTCAAAAAAGTGCCTACGTTTCTGGGTCTTATATCCACTCCTGAACTGTGGGCTCTTGGAGGCAGGTGCCTGGTCTTACATGAGTGGAGTTTCCTAGGAAAGCAGAGGCCCACTCTGGCAATGGAGCTTTCCAAAACTGCCTGGGGACAGAAGAGTCCCTCTTGACACAGCTCTTCCTGGGTATCACTATGATCAAGGGATGCGGAGTAATCTGAGGTCCAAGGATGACAAAACTTTGGATAACATTAATTTCACCTGCTCAGTTTGTCATCTGTATAAGCGAGAAATCCTGTTGCATGGTGTGAGAAACTGCTTTCAGAAAGAAAAACAGGGGTGGAGCTTACTGAAAGGATAATTTAGTGTTTCAAGTAGCAACTAATCTAGAGAAATGGGAGGGAAACCGGACTTGGGCCTCTGTCAGATATTACTGAAAGCAAGGACTCATTGCTTGCTTCTCTCTGTATGCTGCTTTAACTTTCCCTGCTACAGACTGGACTCTTCAGTGTGGCTGGAAGTCAGTAGCTCCCTGGCTTCTCCCATCCCACCTGAGCCCAGCAGTCAGGGACTGGCTTATTCTCTCTCTGCCTTGAGGAGGGTCTCTGGCCTGGCTTGGGTTGGGTACTGACCCCCATACCACCACTGGGTTAGCTATGAAGAGGTCTGATTCAAGTGTCTGCCACCAGATCAATCAGCTGTGTCATGGGGACAGAGTCATATAGTACCGAACTGATCGTTGGGCACCCACACCACGTAACAAGGACACTTTCCAGGATAGAAAGAAGTATTAGAATGTTAGAATTAGAATTACAATTACAACATGGGCAGCCACCCCTCAGAGGGATTACTACATCATTATTAAGTGTTTGTCAATCCATTCCCAAAACACAGTCAAACAGTCTTACCACGTTTCCCACGCGAAATTTCATGTGCCAAAGCACATGGGAACACGCCTGGGCCCTCTCTCTTTGCTCTTTCATCCCTCTCAGGCCCCTCAGCCACTTTCTCTTTGCTGTACTTCGAAGGCCTCAGCCCCTCTCATCCTCCCAAGCTCCTATAAGTGTCACACTCGGCCTTCTGTATTTCCCTCCCTCTCACCATCTCGACTCTGAGGTGCTCTTTTTCTGTTATGCCAAAGGGAAAGCCTTGAAATCACTGCCCTCAGAAGAGTCAATGCACGCAGACATAAATCTCCATGTGCCCCAGTTTCACATAAGGAGCCTGGTGGTTGAGGAAGCATTTTCTCCCAAGATCCAGTACAGAAGGAAGGGTGATGGGAGGGAGCGTTCATGTGGTAGACTTCCCAAATGGGTCTGCTTCCCTCCCTGGGTGAACCCAGCGTATTCTCCCCCCACTCCACCCAGAGGTATGAGCCAGTGTGTGAGCTCTGTGTGAGCAGGTGTGGCACACTAACCCCACACAGCTGACAACCAGTGGAGCAGCAGCTGGAGGTTGTATCAGACCCCTCTCGAACTTACTCCCTATCTAAGCCAGAATCCAAACCTTCTGCCTCTGGATTACAACTGAATTTGATTCACACACTGACCCTTGTTGCTCTCTAAGATTTTAGTGTTTATTTACAGTCTGGTTACTTTAGTTAGGATTTCTCTCTCTCCAATCTCTCTCTCTCCCTCTCTTTTTCCCCTTCTCTCTCTTTCTCTCATTTAGCCTTTACACAGAAACCCCCAAGCTAGCTTATATATGGCAAGCACTCCAGCCAAGCTCATAATGGCAACACCATGGAGGCTCAACAGTAAAGAGCGTAAGACTTTAGATGGAGGAGGCATCTAGATTCCTCCTGGTCCTGTCTGCGCACTAGGGAGTAAGAAGAGAAGAGCTGCCCCCGCCAAAGGGAAGAGAAGCCCAGCTCCATAGTACAAACCTGCCCTCACCACCTGCCCCCAGTCCTGTCTCTGCCAGGGCTGCTCAGCATTCAGGGGCCAGGAGAGAGGGATGGGTGTGGGGGCAGCAATGCCCAAGGCTCCGGCACAAGGGCTCAGACACAGAGGAAGCAGCCAGGAACACTGGGGCAGGAGGATGGTATAGGGGACAGGAGGGACATAGCCTAGAACTGGCCCACTGAAGGAGTAGACAGCAGGGCCAATGTTGCAGTAGGAGCAGATTCTCTGGGCTCTTTCCAAGAGACAATGGCCTTAGAAGAAGCCAAAGTTGCAGTTATGATAAAAGCTCTTCTCTCCTTTTCCTCTCAGAGCTGTTGACTCATTTTCCTTGATTGACAAGGCATAGGACTTCTTACATACTTTTCTTTCATTTGCTCAGTCATTATTATTTTCGATCTTGTATGAAAAAGAACAAACAGAAATACATATTTCTCACCAGTTTATCACAGAATTAAAACTCAGAAATGGAAAACATAAACCTGGCAAAGTGAAGCTGGATTCCCAATACCACGGTGCAAACTTGCCTGCTTCCTCGCCTCTGACATGCGTGACATGCCCTTGCCGTCCTAATGCCCCATGCACTTTCACTTCTCCACGCCTCGTTCATGCTGATCCCCTACTCTTTACCTTATCCACTTAGCAAACTCTTGCTCATCTCTTAAGACCTAGATGAAGTGTCACCTCTCCTAAGAACAGCAACATCCACTCTTCTTTCCACTGGATTAATTGTTTATTATTTGGTCCCCATAGTGACCTATGCATGTCCTGAAAGAGTACTCATTTTACTGTATGTTGTTAGTTGTTTCTCTCTAAGACCTCCATGTAATTGTGGGCAATGGAAAAGGTGGGGAATGATCTTGTTTATATTTGTATCTCAGTGCCTAGCACCAGCACTAGTACCCCTCGAACAGTGCAGCTCCTCAAAATACATGTTGATTGGAAAAATGAACCAAGGAATGCAATCGACAAAGTTAACATGGGTGGAATTCCACTCTACGCTTCAGTCCATTCAATGTTGGAGTCAGGAATCTATTTGGGAAGCACATGGTGGAACCTCGTCCTCTTTTCCTCAACTTCAGCATTCCCTCCATCCCTCAGAATAAAGAAGCTTAAAATACCATCTTTTCCTAAATTCATTTGTCAAATATGACTTCAAGACTCCCCACTGGCTGTTATTTCCAGCTTTGTAGTTTAAGAAGACCATTTTTGACAGTCAGAACAATAATGTGGGGCAGACAGGAAAACAAACTGCGTATTATTGTTATTGTCCAAATCACCTGGCTGCATAAATCTCTCAAGCTGTTAATGGAACTGCGTGGTCTCTAATCCT
This sequence comes from Eonycteris spelaea, assembly GCA_003508835.1. Taxonomy (NCBI): domain Eukaryota; kingdom Metazoa; phylum Chordata; class Mammalia; order Chiroptera; family Pteropodidae; genus Eonycteris; species Eonycteris spelaea. The sequence continues at coordinate 2,096,708 of PUFA01000113.1, read as the reverse complement.
GTTCAGCAGAGGTCAAGATCTATTAGCAGAATTCTTTCTGGAACTGCTGTGTGTGGTGCTTTGCACAAAGTAGTCACTAGAAAATTAATACTTTAACCATATGTAAGAGGAAGATGAGGCAGACCAGGAGGAGATGCTGGGGAGTCTGCTGCTGTCACATGGGTCTTGGGATAACAGGAACCCTAGGATCTTTGACATACATTTCTCAGTTGTACATCTAGAATATTTCATTATGGCTGCCTGTTTAAATATGTTGCACCAAACTCTTTCAATTGCAAACAGAGGAAACTCACCTCGAAATAGCTTAGGCCAAGAGGAGGAATATATATAGTCACGAAACCAAACCAAGATTGGCTTCAGGAACTGCTACGCTGTCAGATCTTACTCCCCTCCTTTCTCAGTTCTGATTCTGTGTTGGTTCATTCTCTTATCCTATTCGGCAGGTAGGCTTTTCCCAAGCAGTGGAAAGCTTTTCCAACATAGTAATTGGAGCATCAGCAAGGTTCCAGGAAAAACTCCATTTGGCCCAGCCCAGATCACATAGGTGCCCTTATATTCAAGGCAGTGGTCTCCATTACCACAAATTTGGGGAAGTACTAGACAAATCTTTACTAGCTAGGTGACTTGCCCCATTTGTATTAACTGCATGTTAATAACCAGATATTCTTAAAGTTTATTTTTTCTGATTACAAAATTAAGGCGCATTGTCTAAAATGTACGGAAAAGGAAAAGGAGTAGGAAATATCCCATAACCCCACCATTCAAATGACAATTAGCCTTCTGTCTTTAATACTTTAAAAAAGAAAAAATCCTATATATACAATTGTGCATTTCCCCGTCATAAAACTCCTGAAATATTGCCTTAAACAGCTATGTAGTGCACTCTGAAAACTTTTTTGAACTACTTCACTCAGAAGGAAAGAAGGCAGTGGCGTCAGATGGCATTCTTCCACTTGTGCATCTGTCCTCAGGCATTTTCAGTTCCTGGGACTCAATTCCAGCTTCAGGGAAGAGGCCATCAGACTGAAATTCCCCTTCCCGATTTTCTGCATTCCTCCAGACACTTCCAGGTTTGTCTCATCCACACATTCTTCCTCTGCTCCAGGCTGAGGGACTTGCTATGAATTTAGCTAGTGGTTCAGCCAAACACTTTAGGTTTGAATCATGACACTTCATAGCTATGTCATCTGGGAAATGTTTTACCTCTCTAAATATCATGTGCAAAATAGAAATATCAGTTCTTAGGAAGATTTAAATTACGTTATGTAGATAAAACACTTAGCACCTAACAGGTGATTAATAAGTGATAGCAAAAACAACAAACCCAAAGATTATCCTCTAGCTTTAGCTCTCTCCTCCCTTGCTCTTCTTTTTCAGCCATGTTTCTGGAAAATAATCTATACTTGCAGTTTTTATTTGTTCACCTCCTGTTGACACCCTAACTCAGTATAATCTGCCTTTTGTTCCTCTTCTACTGACACTGCTGACCAAGTATTTCCTAATGAACACTAGACGCCATCACGGAGCTTTGAGTCACTTCAATATTTTTTTGTACATAGTCACAGTTAATTTCTCCTTCAAAATTCTCTCTTGGTCTCCATGACACCAGTCTTCCCAATTTTCCTAATTCTCATTCCTTACTCTCCTTTGTTGCCTTCACTCTATCCTTTAATTAGCATGTCAACTTTTGTGTGTCTGGAAAAAGCAGGATTCTTTGCTATGAGATCTGAGTTGGAATTCTGGCTCTCTTACTGACCAAATTGAGTTCCTAAGTTATTTAACTCCCCTGAGCCTCTCTAGTCTCATCTGCAAAAAGATGAATCTTCTCCTGGAAGATCATCCTAAATGGAGTCATTGCACCCTGAACCTTTATTTCCCATTAGTTTAACAGATTAGTAGGCATACACTGGAATTCCAGGCCTGGAGAATTATATCATAGCATAATAATGTTGAAACTCAAAACAAATAATATGCTCTTCAAAATCTTTATTAACCATATAAAACTAAACAATATGAACTATGACATAAATGTTCCTTTGAGGTATTTTTCTTTATGAGCTGGACTGGCTGAGGTTTCCTACTCTTAGTTTAATTAAGTTTTGACAGAATATACCACTTTTTTCCTCGTAAATATTCCTAGAGCATACATAGATATTGTTCCTTATTAACTCCAGAGATCTTTGAACTGCATTGAAAATTAGGGTCGTCTGCCACAAAGAAAAGTTTAATGATGCTCAGATGAACGCCTCTCAAAGTTTTTAAAAGCTAACTGGTTGAGAGTTTCAATGATGTCTTACTCTTCCATTTTTATAAAAATCTTTGCTGAGCTTCTGAGAAATTTCTAACAATACAACCAGGTGTGTAGGAGAAACTTCTAGATCCACTCACTGCATTGTCAATCAGTTGCAGTGATGCTTTTTACAGTAATACAAATGCCTTCAAAATACTGAATGAGGCAGTTTTCTCCAAATTCCTAGTTCCAGGCTTCATGTATGATTTTCAAGATATCCAAAACATTTCCAAAATTCTTTTTTTGATCCATCGTCCTTGTTGATTGCTTTAATTGACCTTTAAAATGTTCACAAATAAAAGTACCTTAAGGATGTAACAACTTATTTGATCTGTTGGTTAAAGTCAGTGAGATGCTCTGTGGAGGTGAGTGGTGAGGAAGAAATACTGTCAGGATGCTGTTGCTTAAGGCAGCCTAAAGCATTACCCAAACCCAGCTGTTATCAAATTTTTAAATGCCATTATTTCTTGACCTCTGGAACAAAACAGAATGAAAATCAAATCTTGAGAACTGGCTCTTCAAAAGACATTAGTTCATTAAAGGGGATTGGCTTGGATTCTTTGCAAGATTAAGTTAAAGGTAAGTCAAGTTTCAATTTGTAGTCAATTGCAATATGTGATTCCTCCTATCCAATTGCATAGTCAATATTTAAAAATTTTCATCCTTACTAAAGTCAGCTTTCCAAAAAAGTAGGTCCATTAATGTTAAATATCTATTTCAAACAGTAACAGGTCTCTGCATTTTACATTTTCTGGAAAATTCTTCAATGCTTCAATATTAGCACTTGTAGCTTCCACCTGATGTTGCTAAGTTCTCATTCTGTTATAAAAACAAACAAAAACTGTTGAATGTGCAGTGTTCTCATCTAATGAAACTCCTACCCCCTAGTTTCCCATCCACAGTTCTAGTGCAGGCCGTCCTTACTCTTACCCTTAGTACTACTATGGCTTTGAAACCAATCTAACTATAATTCCCTGGACTCATTCTCTAATCTACCAGCATCTTCCCAAGGTATGTATGCCCTTTGAGCTCTCACTCTTATCTTGTAGAATCCCCACAACATAGCACTTACCACATTTTACTGTCATTTTGTTTTCATATGGCTCTCCTCTATTTTATCCTGAGTCCCTAATGGGCACACTATTTCTTACTGGTCTTTGGACTACTAGTTAGCACACAGAAAGGATGCAACCTTAAGTATCCTGTTTGGCATGAGCCCAACTCTATCAGCTTTCAGATGGTTTAATAATTCCTCCTTTGAAAACCAAGTATTTTCTATTTAATGTTCTTAAACAATATGTAAAAAACCTGCTGCAAATTTTGATGAAAACCGTGATTTTCTTTGAAGCTAGTACACTAGAAAAATGAACCTAATGAACACCATTCATCATACTTTTTATAGCTGTGTTCAGTGGCTACTGAAACGTGAGTTATCTGCTGCTCCAACCTATGCAGTTTTAGGTTTGTCACTCACACATATCAGCTTCTAGAGCTAATTTACCTGTCTGCACCAATTCCTCTCACACCTCAAAGTTGTGCTTTTTAACATGCCATAGGCTAGAAAGATAAAATAATCATGCTTGTTAGAACTATGATTATAGCACAAATAGTCCCTGATCAAGAGAAATGATGTACCCATGATAAAAAAAAATGACAAGGATTTTGTGACATCCATTTTATCTGCTCAGAGGCTTTCATTACTTACTCTGGCTCTAATCTACATCAGAAAAAGATGTCACATGAAATTAGTACTGTGTAACACTTAAATTTGTACTCTCAGTTCTTAAAATCCAGCCTAATTTAGTGAGTTAAAACCTTCCCCACCTTAAAGATCTCATCTGTGACTCAGTTCAAATGATAAAGTTGTCATATTATATTCATTTAAAAATCTAAAGCTATTTTGAACTACATTATGCTATTTCTAGCAGTTCAAAAGCATACTATGTGATATAATATTAAATATTTATGAAATTTAAAATATTCATTGGTAGATTTTAAAATTCCAAAATGTAACTAATGTGGACTAAAGCTTACTAAATAATCAATGTTTTATATTCTATCAAAAATGAGTCTTATGCTTTTAGTACTTCATACATACTAAATTCTATAGTATAGTTAAGAATGGAGATAAAATAGAAAACAGGTATCACAAAGATTTAAACAATTAAGGTAAGCTCAGAGTGACTTTTAATATGCCAATCAATGTTAATAAAACACAAGTCAAACAGACAAGTGAAAACATGTTTTAAATCAGAATTAATAGGAAAACAAACAACAGACAAATTCTTTTTTCCAACATCTTTTTCCAATATCTGTTAGCCGATATTTTTTTGTCAAATGGCTCATCACAGATAAAATATATTTTGTGAAAAGCTTGGAATAGTCAGAAGTCATTCTGGCATTTCAAACAGCTATGTACAGTATCATCAAGATTAGTTTATATACACAAATATTGAAGAGAAACCGGGCAGAACAGTTAAAAACAGACTAACAATACAATCAAGTACAAAACTTGGGTGGAAAGGGAGAAAACATTTTTAAAAGAGTCCAGGAAGGGCATCATCAAGAAAAATTACAAAAACCAGTAATTATACTACATCAATACAGCATTCCAAAGGTGGAAAAGGGTGCATTTCTCCAATGCACTAGCTTCAAAAGTTCAAAGGAAAAAAAAAAAAAAAAAGGCAAATAGCTGCTTTTCATCAAGAGCAGCTATATATTTCACATAATTGTTTTCAAAAGAAAGCCTATTAACAACAATGATTGTTTAATGCTACAATTTTACAGCAAAGACAAAACTAAAATAGCAGCAAATTCACAAGGCAATACTTCCACAGAATTATCATTCCATGGTTCATACAGTGCCTACAAAGTGCTCCCAGTTGGATATACAAGTATAATTCACAATTAAAAAAAGAAATATAAGAATGACACAAAGGTACATTGAAGGCTGAGTACTAACTTAGTCTCTTAGCATTTCCCTTTTCAAAGGGAGAATTTTTGTAATAAAGCCCTTGAGCCCTTTTTACAGGTCACCGCAAGGAAGGATACCTTTTATTACAATGCAACAGCAAAAAAATAAGCAGCACCCACCACAGTGGTTAACCCTGGAAAGGCTGATGTAACATCCAACAGTGACTGACATCCTACAGAAGACAGACTGGTAAGACTAACGAAAGCCTGATAGAGCACTAGTCAAGATACAGCTTTTAACTGTAATTCACAAATAGAAGTCCTAAAAGGTATTTCAGTAAAAAACTACTGACACCAATTTCAAGAAATTGCAAACTGGATTCTAGCAGTGATTTCAACCTAGCTTCCTCTTGTCACAGTTTTTGGGGGAGGTGGGAAATGAGTAGTTCAGTATATGGTAAGGCTGACAGAGCGGTTCATTTTCTTTCCAATTAGTCGAGATGTTCTATTACTCTGGGTGGTGGACCTAGTGGCCATCCGGTCAGTGAAGAGTGCTCTTTCCTCAGCTGCAGCTTTTGCCATCTGGGCTTTCTTGAGTTCCCTAAGAATATAAAAACAGAAAACAAGACTTTTCAACTCCTGTATTAATCCTGGAAAGGGATCCTAAGAGGCCAAACACAAATTTATTACCAGATCTTTGCATGTCATCATTATTCTAAGATACAACTGAGGCAAGGAAAAATACAATATGAAACTTTAGCTTCTGCTCAAAAAACTTAAATTTATGAAATTATTTTGTGCTTTCAGAATCAAAATATACACACTTAGAAACCAGTAATAAAGCTGTTAGTAATGACTGGGTTTTAATTAAAACAAACAAACAAAAACTTCAAATTCCTATTTGTACGAACAATGATGGCTAACAAACAAGCGGCGAATAAACCTTTCTATGTTTCAAGTCAGTTCTATTAGGTTTGACTTAAAATGGTAGCAATAAAGCAAAAATAAATTAGAATTATTATTCTAACCAGTTTTCTGAATATGTCAAAGGACATTCACATCAAATACAAAAAAAAAAAAAATCAGCTACTAATTTAATCAACATAAATTTCATCCTTTCACAAAAATTAGAACAGACTGTTTCAATGAAAATGTTAATTTATGCTGAGTTTGGGGGTTAAAAAAAAACCAGTACAAGCTCATTTAGCTTTTGCTATGATTTAGGGGCTTGGAATTATCACCAACTGCAAATATATGCTGGTCTTAACACAAATTTATGGGCAAAAGTCCCCAAGTTTTAAGCCTAATCATCTTTCATTAAACTTTGTGAATTAATTAAAACAAGAAAGTAAAAGCAAAAAAAAAACCCTCACTTACTTCTGCAAAAGTGAATTTTTGAACTTTTCAGCATTCAATTCTATTCGTAATTGTTCTGCACTTTTCCTAGAAGCAGATAGCAATACTGAATGCTTTACCAGTGCCATTGCTGAAGGTCTTCTCTCTGGATCTGGATGAATCATAATCTTAAAAAAGGAAAATTTAAGGTAAAGACGTGACCTAATATTGAACCGTGCCAATAGTGCTACATATATAAAATACTCACTTTTAGCAACTCTGTAAATTCTTGGGAAAGCACTTGTGGGATCCGAGGTAATCTACCCTGTCTGATTTCATGCCATTGGTCTCCATTTCTGGGAAGAGGTTCAGCACCAGCAGCACATACCACTGTGAGGGCAAGGGCAAAAATATCTGCTTTTGGTAGGTGGGTATAATTCTGTTAAAAAAAAAAAAAAAAAGGAAATAAAGTAAGATTACACCTCAATAATGACTTAGGTAAGAAATGGGACTAAATTAAAATGTCCAATGCCACATTTAAATTAGGGACCTATTCAGAGTACGAGCTAAATTGGGGAAATTATTCTAATTACAAAGTAATACACTCTGGGAGTATGGGTTGATATATAATTTCTAAAGGTGAATGTCTCCTCTTTATCACTAGCCCAGTTCAACTCAGAAGAAACTTCTATCCCTCTAGGGGCATTCATATAAAAGCACAAAACATACACATTTGACAAGTTACAAGTTACATGTACATCTAAGATACAAACATACACAAAAAGATTAATGGGATCCTACAATTTATTTGTTCTACTTGTTCTATTTTCATTCAAAACTCACTGACAAATATTTCATCACATGCTTTTAGAAATGGTATTAACACATGCCACAATTTAATCATTTCCATATTGCTAAGTACTTATTTATATTGTTTGTATAAGAATATTTCTGTAGGAAGGACACTTAGAAATGGAATTTCTGAGTCAAAGGTATGTGATTTTAAAATGTTGAGATACTAATAATACTTTGATTTCCAAAAAAAACTATACCATTTTAAAGTTCCACCAGTAGTATATGGGAACTTCTTTTACAACTCCATCATTGCTAAATATAAATCTCTGCCTTTACTGATTTTTGCTAAATACCCCAGTTGATGGTTTAGACTTCCTATTTTGTAATACCACTCTACTAGTTATTATCTTAAATATTAATACATTTGCATTTATATCCTATCAACTGATAAATGTCACAAAGCAAATGGCATTATTAAAGGAGAAAAACTACCTCCTGCAAAACTTCATTTGCAAGAAAACGGCTATCACCCTCCTCAACTTGTGGACTAGAGATCCTTGTTACATGTCCAAGATCACCTAGAAGATTGAAAGAAATATAGCCAAGTGTTAAAACATAATAGTCTATTTTAAGGTAATAATCTGGTTATCTTTCTTTCTTTCTTACCTATTTTAAATATAACTTTGTTGGATATCCACTCATCTTCATCTCCTTCTTCAGAGGCCGCATTTGGGATTGAAGTTCGAGATATGAAAATATTACCTGTCAAAACAGTTATTTACATAAACCACATTAGCCAAAGTTCACAAACAAGGCCATACATCAGAATCATCCAGAAACCTTTTAAATATATATATGCTCATACATTCTACCCCAAACCCAAGGCGAGTAACAATCTCAAGGGACAGCAACTGGGGCTGTATTATTTCCTAGGAATGTATTTTCTGGCCTATCCCTAGTCCTTGCATCAGGCCCCTCTCATCTACGTATTGATCTTCAGCAGTTTTAATTACTTAGAAACAATACAAAGGACAATAACATAGTAATTTGAGATGCTGCCAAAGCACAAATTTTATCTAATGCTACAAGGCTGGTGTGAAAAGAATAGTTGCATAGCTATTGAGTTTTGCTGACCATGCAATCTATATCCCAATGTGGCTTTGTGGTTCACTATTTCAGCTGTACAGACTTTTTTCCTCCAAATTTGGGTAAGCTCATGATTAACTTAAGTTTTAGTGACAGATTTCATTTTAGTAGTTTTATCCATATAGTATTAAATTTATAAATGTTCTATACACTGGTGTCATCTTTCCAGTTCACTTTATTTATAGGACAACTTATTTTATGGTGGTATTTGTAAATTGGAAATTTTAAATCTACACATGCCTTAATATTTTCAACTTTTGTAATTACAACATAAGAGTCTACTAAGTTTGCCTGACAGTTAATGCAAGATGTGAGTATAGGCAAACCTTACTAATTCATCTACTGCCATCAGTCGAAATATATATATTTTTTAGGAAATAAAAATTTTAATGAGTTGTTAATATACAGATAAGAACTTCACATACAGAATTAAAATAAACTGTGTAAAATGACTTGAATTCCCACGGATCATATACATTTCCACAGGCAAAAACAACAACAAAAAAACTAAATTCAACTTAAAAACACCTATCTCTGAAATGTTTAAGTTGAATCCATTAACCTTTTAGTTTTAACATCACATTTATAGGAAATATAGGGGACAAAGGAATAAGCTAAATGATGCAAAGAAGCAACTAGTCAAATCCAGAAGGTCTTACAAGACAAGGTCTATATTATTATTTTATAAGGGCCAGGTAAAATCTAAAAAAGAGAAATGGACATAGGCAGATGTAATGCATGGTCTCTGAAATAGATACTAGTTTGGAAAATCAACTCTTAATGACCTGGGTTAACTGGGAAAATTTTTAGTACGATCTGGCGATGAGATGAGATGAAAATTTACTGCAATAGAAAAGTAGAGATAGTTGATTTAAAAAAAATTATGGAACAGTGTGTGCATTATGGTGTTATTTTGATAAAATGAGAAATTTATACTAGGATGTTACCATAAGATTCACCTGCATCCTTCTTTAATGCAAGATAATTAATCATGCTTATACCATTTTCATGGTATTTTATAAGCTAAAAATACCCATCTTTGTAAAGCACTTATCAAAAGTATTTTCACATTTCTTTTTATTCTAATAACCCTGTTAGCAGCACTGATATTATTTTATAACTGTAGTTCCAAAGATGAATAGAAGAGTAGGTATTTAATTTACTTTTAGTCTGGCTTGCCTATATTTAAAAATATTTTTACAATGTACTCATTACTGTTTCTGTAATAAAATTTTGTTTCAATTTAAGCTAAGATTTAAGCCAACACCTTGTTTAGTACCATGGCTCTTGCAGTTTGAAATCTTATAAACTTTTGAAAGAATACTCATGTTCTGAGTCACAGTACAGTCAAGTCTAGTGGAGTCATTTATACATAAAAATTTTTTAGCTGAAAAATAGCCTAACAGTAAAGAGAAAAAAGTAAAACCACTATATTCTTATACTCCCCAGCCCTAATTCATATAGAACCTTTTTTTATAGTTATAATCATGATACATGGTATTGTTTTGAGTCATACAATAACAATGTTATGATATTTTACAGAATAGAAACACCATGTTTGTATAGTATTTAAGCTTTCAAAACATTTTTACATTTCTCATTTTATTTATTATATTATTTATTATAATAACCCTGATAGCATCAGCATTATTTCTAATTATGGTTCTATAGCCTAGTATAAAAAGGGGCTTTAAACAGAGGTTCTTAGTCTCCCCATCAGAGTCCCACTTCAACATTATGTATTTTGCACAAGATGTCCCCAATTTTTTCCAGCTTTCAATAAAAATGAGTTCATTAAATCAAATTTTTTGAGATAACAAGAGATGATGAATGGAAATCATAACACAATATTAATAAGTCAGCCAAAGGTTTTTTAAACAATGAAAAAACATGCAAAGTTGTATGTATTTTCATATTGTTTTAATAAAGTCATTTATTCTCTATAATCCCAAAAATAAAGCAGAGGATTTGTAATACTCACTAGGCTTTATGTCCATGTGAACCAAAGACATTGAATGAATATACCTCAAGCCCCGGCCAACTTGCAAAAGAAGATCCTTCAACTCTGCTTCTGTAAAGTAACTCATGCTTCTGTAGTTTTTACTTATGGCATCAGCTAAACTTCCACCTAACAAACATGAAAATGATTAGCATTTTCTTCCTTTACAAATATTATTTTTCTTCCATCTTTATTGAAAGACCACAGACTTAACCAAGAAAGTGACATTTAATAAGGGCCTATTCCCTTTAACCTGTTTGTTAAATCAAAAATTTATTCTTTAATAGGTAATAGTCATGGGTACAAAATACAACATAAAGTCTCTGTCTCATTCATAAACCCCAAAACCCACCTGGGTTTTCCCCAAAGTACTCTAATGTTATCAGTTTCTTATGCATTCTTTTCAAACAAAAAACATGTTTTCATTATCTTGAAGATCATTCTTTACTGATACATAAAAACTACCCCTTTTCTTTCCTATGTCTCTTACAGAATTCCACTATATAACCGAATAATAATACATTAATCAAGCCCCCAATTGATGGACATTTTAAAGTAATTTCCAAGCCTTTCTACTATATATTCTTGTACACTGGTCATTTGACACACATTTAGAGTATCTCCTAGAAACACACTACTGGGTCAAAGAGTATGTACAATGTATTACATGCACACATAGTGTGTGTGTATAAAACTATTTTATTACAGATAGAATAAGTTTCTGTAGCTGACAGGGCCATTTCTCTGTTTATCCTCTGTAAAAGAAGTTAGGATTGGTAGTCATGCTGTCAGTACCAAGACTTGATTGCCTCTGAAAGTTCATATAAAGAAATAAGTGTGCTCAGTTTCCGATTTAAAAAATGGGTAGTACTTAAACACTATTACCATGTGCTTATGTGAATCTGGGGCATGCGCACACACAACACACACACTACCCCCAATAGAGAAGACTGTGCCAATTTATATATTCCCATCATTAATGTATGGAGAACATCTGTTTCCCCCAATTCCTTGACAAGTCTATAAATTTTACAGGTAAAAAAACCAGTATCTTGGTAGTTTTAATTTATACTACTACTACTAAAATGAGAATAAAACCTGCTTTTATAGAATTAGCCAAACCAATCAGCTAACTTGTTTAGTCTTATTAGTTTATACTTGTAAGTTTTATTAAAAACTGTAAGTTTATCATTTTACCTCAGAAGAAATGTTAAGAAAAAAAAAAAAAGGCCAAAACAAATCAATTCTGTTCAAAGCTTAGTAAGGAATAATAAAATAAGGAAGGTCAATGAAATATTAGTCAGGAGAGGAGGTCCTAAAATTTGAATAATACAGAATAACAGAATGTCAAACATCTTTAAAAATAAAAATAAATCACACATCCAGATACCTTAGGCTTAAGTATGTTAAATTGTACGCCATACTTGTACAAATCTTGAACTGTGAAGAAAAAAAGAGGGCTCTAGAAGGGAGCAGGTCAAAAAGCCTGTCAGACAAGTGGGCTTGAAGTCCTAGATCAAGTTTAGTATGAAAGAATACAGCTGCTGTTTAGTGGATCTAGCAACAATAGCTGAGCCAGTTCCCTCTATCTGATTACTACTGAGAGGACAAGAGAGGTGAGAAGAGCAAAGCATTCATCTGATTTTCAGGTTTTCTTCCCAACTATCAACATGTTCTACACTTGTTTATTGTAGCAATTTCAGTCTATCGCCTGAACCAAAGACAAAAAGGCTTAAAATGCAAATGACTGAGATAATAAGGAAGCTTAGTTAACTGATAAAAGATATCAGTTAATCAACATGTTCAAATGAATGACAACAGAATCCTTTTCCTGGAAAACTGTGGAAAAGGATCTGACGATGAGCCTTATTTTAGTACATCCAAAGCTTTCCACAGAGAAGTATGAAACAAAAGGACTCAAATGTACCAGAAAAGTCTTATTTTCTTTCATCTAAGCAGAATAAACAACCACATAAAGAGGCAGCAGTCTTGTGTCACATAGGTCTCTTTTATTTTTAAAAGATCTTTATTAAGTTTTATACTGCTCTAAATAACTTTTAAAAGATTATTTTATAATTTAACTTTATTACAGGACAAGGTCTTTGCAATCTGAGAGGGTAGCAAAACCACTCACTCTTCCCCACCACAACCTAAGCCCAAGAGTTTTCTCAAAATCACCTGAATTACACAACCATGTATTTAGTAGGTTGTTACAATTTGTGATACCTGGACTGCTACTGAAATACTTGTTAAAAGTTCCAGCCACATCAAAAAGGTGAGAAGAAGGAATAAATTAAGGAGATGACGTCTAGCAAATAAGGAGTGGAGAAAGTGTTAAGGTTGAGTTCTACTATATTACATGCAGTAACTGAAAAATAAAGGTTAGGAAACAAACTAGTCCACAAGGTCATGGGAGGTAGATACATAAATATTTAGGTGGTATCAACAGAAACATTTTAAGAGATGTGTGAAACAAACTAGCAGCAATGCTATCTATTGAGCACTTCCAGTCTTTCAAGTATGAAGAATAAAATGACAATGCAATAAGAAATCAGGTATGAGAAATGGAGCCTTTACTTGTTTTGTTCACTTTTTAAATACAGAAAACCTGAGCCCACACCTACACCACTTATTTATTCACAAGTACGACATGGCTGATTTTAAGGAAGAAATGAGAATCAAAAAATAACATCTTTGCTCTTACCTCAAATTTTCGCTAAATTCTCTAACAGTCACAGAAGATACACAGAAATAGAAATCCATTATATATCAAGATTTGGTTATTTAATAACATGTCTACAAGAATCAGAATCGAGACTAGGATTTCAGTAAAGGTTTAGGAGGAACCACCCAAGTTGGTCCTTGAAGGACTTGCTCAAAGTAAAAGCTATACACAGATCAAAGTTAAACATCTATATATCCTTATTTTGTTTGTCTTGCGGGGGAAAAGAAGGAAGGAGAACCAGCAGGAGAACAATTTTTCTTAATTGAAAAGACTTAGTGCATTCTAATAGTAAACTAGGTTGGTTAGATGGGAGTAGGGCAAGATTATAGCATGCCTTCAACAAATGGCTGTTTAGATTAATAGAAAGTTACTGTCATTTTATTTGTAATGAATCTCAATCTTAGCAGCTCATAAAACGAAATGGAAAGGCTAAATGCAGAAAGCCTGTGTTATTAACTACTATATCCCACATATACTATACTAGTTCTAAGAATACCAAAATATGAAAGGCAAGAACCAGTGTCCTCTCTAGATCAGTTTGAGTAACTGGCATATGAATAATTTGCACTGTTCTACTACTGAGGTATAAAGGACAAGGTTTCCAATCTTTATTTAACATCCAGGTAGGCATTACTTGCACTCGAAATTCACATTAGGCTTCTGATATTTGAATTTATGAGATAAAAGCCGCAGAATTAGAGCAAGACTTTTAGATAAAAAAATGTTCATTCATCTGAGCTCTTAAGTTTACAAGGGAACCATTACATTACCCACCATTGCAATATTCATTCTGTATAAGCATATGATCATCTTCTGCCCATGCAGAGAAATATCGAACTACATGAGAATGTTGTCCAAGCACTGCATGAGCATATACTTCTCTCAAAGCGTTCTGCCTAGGAGAAATTTGAGATTAATAGGATGATAAATCAATTTTATTCAGGCATAAACTGAATTAATTTATCTAAAACTTCATTTAAAAAAACTTGACTTCTGTATGTATCATCATGCTGAAAAACTTGCTTAAAAGAAAAGGAATTAAGACTGACACATTTTTCCAAAGGCTTCTATTAAAGAATATTAAAGAAAGAAGAAAACTTTTTAGACCTAGGAATAGTAAAGATGAAACTCCATTTTACTGTGAATTCATGGGTGCTACGAAAAATAAATTTAAGTTAGATTCCAAAATCAGACTACTTATATTATTTTACCAACTCTGATTAGAACTAATGGTATAAAAAGGATCTGAATAAATCATAACTTCTCAAATGTTAGAGTTAATTAAATTCAGTGCTCGATCACCTAAAACCTTAATGTTTGTAACATCATAGGGAACAAGATAGCAAAAGACAAAATTTAAAATACATACTCATCAACAGAGCCGGCCAATGGCTTTTTTGATCGCTTAATGGCATAAATGCATCCATCCAGCCTCTTCACACACTTAAACACAGAACCAAATTCTCCAGAGCCAATTTTCTCTAGCTCATGAAATTTGTTGATATACCGTGACTTCATATTGCTTTCAGTAATTGTAATTCTCTGTAATAAAAAGTATATCCATATACATAATACAAAGATATGAATATGGTTTTTTGCTATGGTGATAGCACTGTGTGTGAAATTTGAACATCATTGTATGTTTTAATGCTTATTTAACAGGTATATACAGTAAATTATTAAAAGTAGAAAATCAAATTTCAGAAGTAAAAGAAAGGAAATTAAAAGCTATTTACTTTAGCAGGTCTTGTTTCATCTTCAAACTCATAATCACTGGCTTCCATGTCTTCACCACAGGAACTAAAAAATATTATGTATTTTTCCATCAACAAATCTTAAAGATACATCAACTAGAGATCCAAAACTTTATCTGATATGTGGACAGTGAAATAAAATTTTCATGAATAAAAACAGAAAAGAAAGCATTTAATTTTGTAATCAGGTCTGCTGATGAAATGTTGTCCCTGCTGAGATATAGATATGCTCATTAACCAGAATCCAACACTACACATTTCAAAATTAATGCCTTTCCAAATCAACTGTCTGCCTGCCTCATTTTTAACACCAGCAGATTTCTTACAAGCTAGCTTGGCTTTTTATTCCTTCCTTTCTCACACTACTCTTTTTCTGCTGCTGATTACTTCCCACCTATCTCTGTTGAGAATTATGTGCTAGTAATAGAGAAAAATTTCAGAGCATAAAGTTTCATGTAATTCAGTTGAAATTAAACTTTGATATGTACATCAAACAATCCTGGGTGGTTGGGGAACCAAACTTTTGATTAATAACTAACTTACTCATTCCAGTATGTTCTCTTTCTTCTCCGACATTGTCCTGAAGAATGAAGTAACACAGAATCTGGAGTAAAAGGATTAATGTTCACTTGAGTCGTGTCGAATGTCAAATTCCCTTTTTCCTGATTTTTCTGCATCCATGAATAGAGAGCAACCTCGGAGTTTAACAGAGCTGGAATCGATTCCTCGAGCTTTGGAGAGCAAACTCTAAAAGAGGAAAAATAGTTTTTAGGATCTAAATCCTATAGACAGCCTCCTCAACCTAGCCTTCAACAAGTCTTTCACGCATAGGTCAAAGCAACACACAAGCCTTTGTTATAGTATTTCAAGCAAAAGAAAGTGGTTAACCACCTTTTCAGAATAAGACAGCCAAGGAAAATAGTCCCTAGACCTAAAAACAGTATGAATGCACACTAAAATTAAGTTCATTCTAGAGACTAAAAGTTAACAAACCCTTTCAAATCCATCTAAAAATAGCAGTCAGAGAGCCCCATAAAAGCTCCTCTTCCCCACCCTCTCCCCACCTTTAAATAGGGCTCTGAAAGCCACCTCTGCTGGTTCTTTCCCTCACTTCCAGAGGGATCTTTGCCTTGGTTAAGTCTGCTAATAAAGAGCAAAGCTCCAAATCCCAAATCACACCATCTCTTCCTGAGGTATGTCTAAAGGTACTGCCACTCATTTAAAAAGGTACATTTTCCACGCATGTTAATCTTACAAACGCGATACTTAATTTCTTTAAGTGTCCAAGCTAAAATCTGCTACTTTTAAAGTTCTAGAAGTGGTAATCTGCAAACTCTCTTGCCACTCAATAAAGAGGTGCTGAACACCTTTATGACACATTATCGACAATATGAACGCATAAGGGTCCAAGCAACAATCCCTAACGATGGTTTTTAACAGTTGGATGTACCTAATCATCACACTTAGGCCTACCATACTTGGGCACTATAAACCCAAGGGTGTAAACAAACTTATCCAATAACAATGCGTCTGGAAGAGGCTTCAATGCTACCCTGGGTTATTTACAAATCTTTAAGACAGTAAATGCTGGGAAGGCCAGCATTTTCCCTTCCCATAGAAGCGCTGTCTCCCTCCCTTTCTCCATCAAACTTTCCCCTGTAAGGCCACATGACACGAAACGATAACCACATGAAAATCATTTTAACCGAACTCCTGCGAGCGCCGCCCAAATTACAGGATCCATCACTACGTTTAAAAGACACACCATATGGCTACGGCGCTCGGGAGTGTCAGGTGGCCGGGCAGCACCACTCCAGCATCCTTCCAAACCACGTTATCGGTGCCACACTCCTGGCTGACATGCTCGGGACGGCCCCCGCACGGCGGGCGTTCAATCGTCAGCCACCTGGACGGTACCGACCAGCCCTTTTGAAACATGAAGAAGTTCCAGACGAGACCTATTGTTCAGTTACATAATCTTAACGGACAACTTCTGGGCAGGGCCAAAAAGAGGAGCTGCCAATTTTTTGTTGCAGCGCAGGAGAGTAAGTGGGGGTGCGGCCGGGTGGTTATGTAACCCAAACTGGCAAGGCCGAGTCCCGGCGCCTCCACCTTTTTAAAAGGCTCGGCGGCCGTGGGGGACCGGGCCGCAGGGTCCTCTCACCTTGGGGGTGTGCGGGGTGTCGAAAAGCCGCAGCTTGCGAAAGGTCTTGTGCGGCGGGGTGCCGGGGTGGTCTGGCCGCGGCGAGCAGGGGCCCGCGCTAGCCCTGCGCGCCCCGCAAAGGCGCGGGGACGCGTCCCCCGGGTCGCCGCAGCGCACTGGCGAGAAAGAGCTGCCCAGGAAGTAGGCGGCCGTCGGCGACTTGACCGGCGACGAGGAGCCGAAGCCCTCCTCCTCCCATGAGTCGCCCTCGGCCCCGCCGCTGGCCGCGTCAGCGCTCGGACAGGAACCCCGCAGCAACATGTCCTCCTCCAGCTCCCCGGGGCTGCCGGGGGCCGGGCCGGGTGAGCGGCGGCGCTCGGGCCCGGGCTCTGTGGGG
The DNA here is from genome assembly GCA_003508835.1 of Eonycteris spelaea. NCBI lineage: Eukaryota > Metazoa > Chordata > Mammalia > Chiroptera > Pteropodidae > Eonycteris > Eonycteris spelaea. The sequence continues at coordinate 2,079,211 of PUFA01000113.1, read as the reverse complement.
CTCCGCGCGGGCGGCAGCGGCGAGTCGGCTCCTGAAAGGCCGAGTCCTCCCCCGTGCTATGGCCGCTGCCCTCCTCCTCCTCTTCTTCCTCCTCCTCCTCACAATCGCTGCACGGCGAGAAGATCAGCTTCTGCCGCAAGGTGCACGAGGCCCCGGGGCGGCGGGGCGGCGGCGGCTGCTGCCGGCTCAGGAAGCTCATCGCGCCCCTGCGGTCAGGGCAGAGGACCGGGGAGCCTGGACCCGCGGAGTCCAGGGCACAGCCGGCCCAGGGGGCGGGTCCGCCACGTGCGACTGGGCGCGTCTGGTGGCCGCGGGCCGGGTCGCGCGGCGGTGTGCGCGGCTCCGGGACGCTCGGGCTGCGGGCGGCGGTGGCGGCGGCGGCGGCGGCGGCGACGTGACTGCCCGGGAGAGGCGGGGCGGCCCGGCGCCGAGGCTGAGGTCTCCGCAGGCCAGCCGCGAGTTCGGGCTCCGCGGCTTCCGCGACCGTTAATCACGTGAGTATCCAACCCACCAATCCCCGCCCAGGCCCGGGTTTGAAAAAAATGAAGGCCGCGGGGAGGGATTAGCTACGTGATTTTGGCGCGAACCGGTGGCCCCGCCCCCCACTCGGCGCGGCGCCCGGACTGGGCAGGGCGGCCCCCCGGCCTATGAGCGAGCCAGACCGCGGGAGGCTGGCTCCGCGGTACGCGGACGGGCCGAGCCGGAGAGCTCAGGCGGCGCCTCTGGGAGTGGGCTCGCTCTCCTAGCCTCCCTCCGCGCTCCCGGGTCCGAATTGGGACTGGGGCCGAAGAGCGCCTCGGGGTCCCTGCGGGTCGAGGCGAGCGCCGAAACGCCGTGGCCGGGCGCTGTCCGGTTAGACTGGCCTCCTACTTCTCGTCCCTTTGGCACCGGGCTTTGTGGAGTGGCTGTGGACAGTCACGTTCCCGAGTCGAGTCTGAGCCGGAAATGTTGACTCCAGCTTCAGGACCTTTCCGGATTGTGCGAGCCGATTGCTTAGGCCGGACACCGAATCCGCAAGAAACGGAGGCGCCATCTCGAGGCGAGGACACCGGCTGTGGGCGCGGCCTCTGGAGCCTCAGTTTCCCCTCAAGGTGGCTGTTTAGGGTGGGTTTGTCTGCAGCGAGGTGAGCTCCTCCAGGCGGTGGTCCACCCTGCAGTCTATCTCAGACTTGTCGAAAGTAAAAAATAAACAACACTACAGTTACCCTAGCATAAAACCGAGACGCGCCGCCGTGTTTGTATTGTTTGCCAGCACTTGGGCAAGAGTTGGAAAAAATGGATTGGCTCAGCTCACTGCAAACTAAAACGCAGTTCCTATCAAATTGTGATTTAATCCGTCCCTTTTTGTCACACATAAAAGTTTCTTCATTGTTTAGGTGTAAGTAACCCCATGGTGGGTATTCGTCGTTGTGTTGTTTTTCCTCTATATGTTTTAGTATTCTTTAGGATAATATTCATAGAAGTGAGAATGACTGGGTCAAAGGATATGAACTGCCAAACTGCTCTCAGAAGAGAAGATTTACGATCTCACTAGCAGTTGATTAGAAACACTCTTCGTGAATTCTTGACCTTAGTGGGTATTTAAAGTTTGTTAATGTATTTTTGTTTTGATATTGGACAGATTTCATGAACTAATGCTCACTTACATTTCCAGTTTTTCTTAGTGTAGCATTTATGAATATTAACACTTGCCATATATATATAATATATATATATATATAATATATGTCGTTCAAACAATTTTCAAAGGCTAAAGTCAAGCTGGATTTTTTAAGAATGGAAACACATTCAGTATTATCACATGGGAATTCCCTGAAGACATGCAGTAAAGGTAAACACCTGTCTTCTACAGACATTTGCTAACTGATGTATAAACTTTTTTTACAATTCAATATTAAGCTCTTGGAAGGAAATCTACCCTTTTATGTTTTAAGGAGAAGCGTTCTCTGATTCCTGGCTGCCAAAGCCAAGGCATGGTGTTAGCACCCTCCCTCCAAAGCTTCCTCTTATTCACTCCTGATGACAAATACAGTTTTTGATATGAATAGTTGACATTTTCCCAATTTCATGTGAAATGTAAATAAAATAGCTTTATAAAACATACTCCTTATGAATATGAGTTGTATATAAAAAATAGTGTTCTTGCTTCCTAATTAAATGGGAACTTTAAAGCCCTATAGACACTTTTCTCCCACTAGATTGTTTTTCCTAAGCCCCTCCTAATAGGAATTCTTTATTCCCTATCGCTATCCCTGCAAGCTCAAATCCCCTCCCCCCTTTCAGTCTTTCATAACATCCTGCTTTATTTCCTTAACAGGCTTTTTTTCTATCTGTCTCAAAGTGTGTTGTTTATTACTAGCCCTTTATAGAAAATTAAGTCCCTGAGTGTAGGGACTTTTTCTGTTTGTTTATTGCAGTATTTTGATTTGGCTTGGGTGCTCAATATCTTCTTATAGTAGAGCCCTTACTTAAATATTTGTTGGTTTATTTTTCTCTCTCAATATAAATTCAAATGGTACAGAAGTCTCTCACCTACCCCCTTCAGCCTACAGCCCAGGTCCCCTTCCTAGAGCTAAACTCTTAACATTTTTTTTTTCCAACTCAATTTGGCCACCTGTTTCCCTAAACTGGGAGGTCCTTGAAGTAGGCTGAGGCAAAAGGGCCTGAGTTCTCGTGGGAAGGGAAGTGTTCTTGGTCCAGCCCCAGTAGGTTGAATTCTTGGCACCCAGGTCCTCACACAGAATAGAAGAAATAAATTCCCAACAAATGTATAAAATGACTGGGAGAAGGAAGGAATTACTTTAAAAGTTGGAAACAAGATTCAGTGTAAGAATCATTTCCTCTATAAAGCCTTCCCTCGATTTTCTACCTTGCAGGTAAAAGACGTATTCCATGCACTAGGCTTTCCACCACACCCAGCATGCACTTCGTAACATTTTTTGTTTTACTTGTCTGGCTTCTCTCCCGCCCAGGGCTGAGATCAAGTTTTATTTGTCTTTAGAGTTAGAGTGACCAGCAGTGTGCCTTGGCCCTAGAAGGTACTTAATGTTTCTGGAATAATTGAATAAAAATGTGTTGTTTAAAACAAAAGTGCCAAAATGAGTAGGAAACCCCAGCCCTGCCTCCTTCAGCTGAGAACATGGCACAGTGTTATGGTTTAACTGCAGCAATGTCTAACTGAAATTCTAAATGATTGTTCTGATTTTTAACATTTCATGCTTCTCTGAGTACGGCACAGGGCACAAACTGTACCGCAGAGAGATGCGGTTACGCCCACTTGCTCCAGGGCATATCTAATTCAAATTTCCTGTTCTTTCCCTACCCAGTGTTGTTTCTAACTATAATGTTGCTAAGCAACTTTTGCAGAATCCACGAGCATGTGGTAAAGTTGTAATAATAACTGAGTAAAAATTGTGCCTCTAGGTGTTGGCAGAACAAACTTAACCTGTTTGTACCCTTTAAACAGATGACTTAGCACTTTAATACCACTATTATCAACCCATTCACCTTGCTTAGCAAAATAAGCAAGATTCCTGCCCTCATGATTTGTAATTGAGATTCCTAAATTACCCTCTCAAACACTTTTTATACAAGCACATGAATATATGTGCATATTATTATTAACATAAGAATGCACTTTTGAATGAAAGATCCTTCAGAACTAGGAACAAATTTTTCAGTCTGTAAAATGTTTCATAAAGCTAGCCAGGCTTTACCAAAAGCTGAATCTTTTCTGGTTTATGCTTTTGATTCTGGAGAAATAATGCTCTCTAGAGAAGAGCTTACTCTGATTTCTTTAAAAAAAAAAATCATGTTGGTCAAGTCTGTTTTTCACTTAAAAACCAAATATGCTAAAAAAGTTGAACTGTCTTTCTTCATCTTCCTTATCTTTACCTTTCCCCTTCTGCAGGTTCTCTCAGCAAACCTCACTCACTTCTACCCGGCTCTAACTGTTACCAACTGCCGGTTGGCCCCAGGAATCCAAATCTCAGGCTGGAATGTGGTAACTCCTACCCACTGCTCCTGTTTGACTTCCCAGGTATAGATTTCTCTCCTCTGTCACTTAGTACCCTCTGATGGGTGACATTGTTTGACTGTTTCAACACGTGTTCATCAGTTCACCCTGAGAATACAGTACTGTACAATCAAATCTAGTTTCTCCTTAGTTATTCAAGGGATTACATGTGAGACTGGCATTGTCCCATACAAACAGTGTTCAATAAATTTATGCGTGTTCTTAATTATAGTAATGTTTGAGAATAATCCACACTTATTATTGGCACTATAGTCAGTAAGTACAACGTTTGACTCCTGATGTCCCCAAAATAAGTTTGCTTAACACAGACAGTTGAATTTGTGTACAACCAGTGAGGATAATCAAATCTGAACAGAGATAGTAATGATATAAAAAGAACTTGAGAAGCATAGCTCAGGAAAAGTAATCAGTCGAGAGTTTGTATTTTAATGAAGTAAATGTTATTTCTTGTCATGCCTAAATAATCTTTAAAGACTACTAACATTATTTCCATTTATCCTAACATTTAAAACAAAGGTAGATCAAAGGGAGATTTCATTATTTCCTTTAGGTATGGATTACATGCAAAAAGTTTGAGGATATGAGTCTCATTCAGTTTTTGCTTGGGGTCTTTCAGCTGTGAGAAACCATTCTAGGGTACTGAAAAGTTATGTCTGTACATATACAAAACCTTGGCTATCACCAGCCCTATTAGTGAAAAAAGCCTTCAGGCCTGCTTCCAGTTATCTCAAGCCTTACACAGGTCCCCTAATCTTGAAAGACTTGATAGTCCACTGCAATCAGTCAGACTTTTCCCAAGAGGAAACACTGACTAAAATCATTCCTAGGTAAGAGAGAGTTCTTAACCAACATATCTAAAACTACAGTCTATGAAGCAGTTAGCCAAAACTTCATGCTTCCTATTTGCCATTTTAAAACTCCTTTCTACTGGAATGGAACTGATTAGCCTTGTTTTCTCCAATATTTCTTCGTTATGTCCTTTACAGAAGCAGAAAAGACTGCTTTTATTTATATTTTTAATGAGTTCAATAACTGAAAAAATCACTTCCCAGAAATGCTAAAAATAAATAGAGTCATAAAGGAGTGCCCAACAGAATGCCAGTGCTCAATACACATTCGGGTAATTAATTGCCTCTCCTCTTGGGTTAGTGATATACACAGGAAATGACCTGCATGATCATGAGGACTGCCAGTTGTTTGCTGGCCACACTGTGGTTATTTAAACCAGCTTTGTTCAGATTACTGAAGCACAAAAGATGTGATGACTCTTCTCCAGTGAGTCAAGGGGCTCAGTCTCATTAGGAGAGGGAAAGGAGATAAGGCAGACATCCCATGCTGGTCTTTTGTGTAGCAACAGGAGTGTGTTTGGGTATCCCTATGTTTTGATGACTCAATGGTGAGTCACTTTTAAAGTTCTGTAAAAGGCCTTGTTCAGTTCAAACAGGAAGGATTGAGAGATGAGCTCATCCAGTAGCTAGTTGGATAGAAACTACCCAGTAGTGTGTGATACCATCAGCCGATTGGTGGTGTAAATATGTCTAAAGAAAAACATACCAACGAAGCTGAACTAGTTCCTAAATGTAGAAATTGGCTTTACTTGGCAGTCGTCAACTGTGTGCCTACTATGATCAAGCACCATCCATGTCCTACCCACTCCCTGTTACCTTTATACAGGACAGAATATAAGCATCCCAAGAATTACAAAGAGCTGAGGTGCTTTTGAGGGAGCTAGGAAAAGTATGATGCCAGCTATATGATAGGCACTGAGCAAGATGCTTTACACATTTATCTAATCTTTACAGGAACTCTCCAAGAGAGGTATTTTTATTCACATTTTACAGATAAAGAAAATGAAACCCAGATAGGTTAAGTGCCTGCATCACACAATCATAGAGCTAGTATTACTACTAGCTTAAAGACTAGTTCTTTGTACCCCAGCAAGAATGGGTTAGGGTCAGGGTGAGTGCTAATTGGGACACTTGATGAAGGGAATGTCACTGGACCCACACGGTGTGGCAGTATGATGCTACAGTCCTTTGGACAGCAGGCACACACATAGTATGTATGGTGTGAATGAGCGATGTGGGACCCAGAGAGAGTCAGACTTGCATCTTCATTTTTTTGTTTTACCACTAAACCTACATGTATTTTAAATTTTAAAATCAAGAGGAAAGATCACAAAGACTGATGCTGTGTAGAGAGTATGGGGAAATGCATTCTTATCTATATGGGGGTAAGTGTAAATGGGTACCATTTTAAAAAATTGTTTTGAATATTTATGTTACAATTTAAATATTGATACTCTTTGACCTAGCAATTCTACTGAAATATTTGTAGAGATTTGCAAAAATAAGTAAAAGAATATTTATCGTTGTATAAATTCATTCAATAAATACTTAATAAGATTCTCCTGTGGGTCTGGCACCCCTCTGGGCACTGGGAACAAAGCAGTGAAACAAAAAGTTCTTACTTTCGTGAAGTATATGAGGCCTCTGGTAGAGACAGACGATACTTAAATAAATAAATGTATAGAAAAATAGCAAGTAGTGACAAGTTCTATTCAAAAAGGGGGTAAGAGCTTAAGAAGTGGTAGAAGGTTGAAGGGAAATGCTATTTTAAATAGTATGATCTAGTAAGGCCTTTCTAAGAAGGCAGCATTTGATCAAGAATGTGAATGAAGTGAGAGAATCAGCCGAATGGAGATCTGGAGGAACTGTATTCTAGGAACTTTTTGTTTGTAATACCAAAGATTGGAAGCCACTCATATGTCCATTAAATACTAAGTAATCATAGTTCGCAAAATAATGAAAGAGCCATAAGTAGAAAATGAAAAGACACCTAAGATATAATGAAAAAAAAAAAAAGGTGACAAAACTGTATGATTCCATATATTTACCACAGGAAGACATCTGGAGAAATATCCCCAAAATGTTAAAAAACCTCACTTCTAAGAGTTGTTGTATGGATTGAATGGGAGAACACGTCATGGTACAAAGGTGCCAATCAAAGAGACAGCCAGGAGGAGGGCCTTGTTGTCTCTAAAACAGGATAGGGCAGACAGAATTATAACACAAGTCCTGAAGACCCATTCCCTTGCCTTTTCTGATGTAGTTGGATCTCTCCTCTCAGATTTCTGAGGCCTGAGCCCTCCTTGCCTTCCCTGGCTTCCCGGCATCCCTTGCTACTGCCTCTAGCTTTTCTCTGGGAAAGGAGCCTGCGCTTCTGTTTTCAAAGCCTGCATACTTCATCTGGAGCAGTCTTCCTGCCCATCTCAGAAAAGGAGCTTTGCATTTTGGCTGCAGTCTGGTAGGGTGTTGGTAAGAAAGTGGGCTTCCAGGATCCCTCTGATTTATTATAGGCTCACATTTTTTTATTTTTAATTTATAAAAAACTTTTCGATTATAGTCGACATTCAGTATTATGATAATTTCAGGTGTACGGCACAGTAGTTAGACATTTATGCAACTTACAAAGCAATCCATCCCTTCGATAAGTCTAGTACTCACCTAACACCATATATAGTTATTACAATATTATTATTTTTTCATTAAAATTATTGGGATCACATTGGTTAATAAAATCATATAGATTCCAAGTGTACAGTTTATTAATACATCATATGTTATTGCATTGTATGTTCACCACCCCAAGTTAAATTTCCATCACAATGTACTTGACCCTATAATATTATTACTGTTATTATTATTATTATTATTATCATTATTTTTGTGTAAAAGTTACTGCTTTATTCATTAAAATTGTGTTGCTTAGAGCAATGCAGTTCCCCTGACCAGCAGCATCAGCACCAGAATTCCAAGGGGAGGGCCCAGCAATGTTTTGACAAACCCTTCAGGTGATGCTGATGCCTGCAAGCAAAGTTTGAGAACTATTGGCTTGACCATACAATATTATGACTGTATTCCCTATGCTGTACTTTACATCCCTGTGACTGTATTGTAATTACCAATTTGTACCTCTTAATCCCTTCAGTTTCTTCACCCAGGCTTCATTTCTCCCATCTAGCAACCATCAGTTTGTTCTCTACATCTATGAGTCTGTTTCTGTTTTGTGTTTGTTTTTTTTAGATTCCACATATAAGTGAAATCATATGATATTTGCTTTTCTTTGTCTGACTTGATTCACTTAGCATAATACCTTCTAGATCCATCCATCTTGTCATGACTGGTAAGATTTCATTCCTTTCCATGGCTGAGTAACATTCCATTGTATATATGTACCACATCTTCTTTGTCCAGTAGTCTATCAATGGACACTAAGGATGCTTCCATGTCTTGGCTATTGTAAATAATGCTGCCGTGAACATAAGGATGCGTATATCTTTTATAGACTCACTTCTAAGTGCAGAAGGAAGGGTTTCATCCCTGGTTACCAGCTTCAGAATATTAACTGAACCAGTAGCTCAGTTTGGGGGATGGGATTGATCACACACACTTCTGCCATTGTTGATGGAATCGCCTGCCTCCATCAAGGTGATTTTTGAAGCAGCCAAGCCTTAAGTGTTTGATGCCCACTCCTACTGCCACTCCCTACCCAGCTCTGCTGACTTGTAGGGCCCGTGTGTTTGTCAACCAATTCTTGGAAACCAAAAAAATGACTAGCATAAAATAAATACACACAAAAACATGTTCTGTGCCCTTACACTGTTTCTAACCATTTTTCATTTGATTATTTTGGGTTTCTATGTAGACAATCATATATTTGATAATGCTTCTTTTCTTCCTCCTAGTATTTATGACCCTTATTCTGTTTTTTTTTATGAAACTGCATTAACACTTCCAGAACAACATTAAATAATCAGAAAAGTGTTCAGTGGCTGGTTAGCTCAGTTCATTAAACCTGAGGCTAATAATAGGTGAGGTGGTGAGCATCCTTGTCTTGACTTTAATGGGGATATTAAGGAAAATATTGGTTGTTGGCATAATTCACGATGGCAAGGATATAGAGGCAACTGAAATGTTCTACAATAGATGACTGGATAAAAAAGATGTGGTACATATATATAATAAAATATTACTCAGCTATAAGAAGAGATGAAATACTGCCATTTACTACAATATGGGTGGATCTTGAGATAATCATGCTAAACAAAATAAGCCAGACGGAAAAAGTTGAACATGATACGATATTGCTTATGTGTGGGATATAAATCTAAAAACAACATGACAAACAGAGACTCATGGACATGGACAGTAGATTAGTGATTACCAGAGTGGGGCACGGGGGAAGGTAGATGGTGTAAAAGGAGTCAAATATGTGGTGACAGAAAGAAATCTATGAATGGTGAACATACAATGCAATATATATGACACTGTTGAATTGTACAACTTGGATTTCATTAACCAATGTCACCATAATAATAATAATAAAAAGATAATTTTGGTTGATAAGATGTGTATATGTGCATGTGCACAGTATAACTGTTATATTAAGTATTCTTTTTTATCAAGATATTTATGAGGAGTGATACTAAATTCTGTCAAATTAGTATTTCTCTTAATTTGCTTTTTCTCTTTTTATTTATATGATGAATTCGTTAATGGGTTTTCCTATATTATACCACTTTATCCTTCCTGAAATAAATGTGCTTAGACAAGTCGTTTTTAAAATATAGTGCAAAATTATGTTCATTATTTTGTTTAGGTATTTTGCATCTATATTTATAAATGGAACTAGTTCATAGTATTTCTGTTGTATAACTTTTATAAGATGTTGGCTTTGTAAAATGCTGGGATATTTACTTCTTTTTCTATGCTTCAGAATAGCTTTAATAGTATAAGAAATATTGATTCCCTGAAAGTTTGAAAGAACTTGCTCATTAATGTATCTAGGTTCAGCATTTTTTTTTTGAGGTCTAGCTTTTGACAACTTTTGTCTATGATTATTTATCTGTTTAGATTTCCTACTTTTTTTGAGTCATTATTGGTAATTTATATTTCTTGAGTTAGATTTTAAATTGTATTAGCATTGGATTGGGCAAAGTATTCCCTTATGTTTCTCATCATTTCCTCTGTGCCCATGGTTATAAACTTTTTCTCATTCTTAATTTAACTATGTTTTGTCTTTCCTTTTTATTATGTTAGCTAGCGGTTTACCAGTTTTATTGTTTGCTTCTTTCTACTCCAAAAGAACTAGATTTTAGATTTATTTATTAATTATATTGTTTTTTCAGTTTTGAAATGATTCATTTTGCTTTTATCTTTATTAATTTCTTCCTTTCATTTATTTTCTGTAGATTTTGCTTTGCTGTGACTTTTTTTCCTTTCTAATTTCCTGCATTGTCGGCTTTGTTAATGGACTTTTATTTTTTCTTACTCAGCAATCAAAGTGTTTAAGGCTAGCATTTTCTTGTGAATACAACTTTGGCTGCATTTGCTACGTAGTGTTTCATTGAGTTACTTAAAAATTAGTCTATAATTCAGTTTTTTCAACTTAGTATCGAAGTATAATACACATACAGAAAAGCAAATGTATCAAAATATGTGTAAAAAAATATGTACAGCTTGGTGAATATTCACAAATTCAAGATCCAGACTGAGAAACAACATTACCAACACTGGGGACCAGAGACCTAATTTATAAGGCCCAGTTAGAAATGAAAATGCCGAGTTCAGATTTTACTAAGAACTTTAAGATGGTGACAGCAGAGCAGGAAACAATTGCAGGCTCTTTCTAAGTGGGTCTTTCTAAGTGCAGGACCCGGTGCCCATGATGCTGGTCCTGTCAACGCCCCTGTAGGCTCTCTTCTCATCCCTAATTCCACCTCCCCATCAAGGGTTTCCTCTTGACTTCAAACTGAGAATAGTTTTGCCTGTACTCTTTTGTGTCTAGCTTCTTTGGCTCAGTGTTATATTTATGAGGATCATCTGTATTTTTACATGAAGTTGAAGAACATATATTCTCATTGCTATAGTTAAAACTGGTCTGTAATTCTTTTTTGGTGTGCCACTGATTGAAGTGTTGTTTTAGGAAAACTTGAAAAATGTTCCTAGTGGTTGAGCACATTAGGCTGACTGAGGACTAACTTCCTAGTTTCAGGCTCTTTTTCCTTTGAATGAGTGGGTCTTTACTCAAAGAACATATAGTGTAAGACAGTGATCCTTATTCCTTCCTATGTTCTTCTGATACCCAATAAGGATGAAAGAAGAAGAAAGCTAGCCAAAGAGAGTTAGTTAAAAACAATAGTTTTTTTTAAAATCTCTCCAGGCAGGGTTTTTTGTTTGTTTGTTTGTTTGTTTTTATATGTAACTTCTCTTAGTAGCACACACTCATTATTGCAGATAAAGGGGCTGACGTCTTGTCAGCCTGTGAGTTGCTAAGGGAACTGGAAAGAAATTGGGTCCTTCCTTGTCAAGCCAGGGTATACACAGCACTTCTATTGTGGATCTGAACAGGGGCAGGGTGCCTGTGCATGTCCATCAACTCAGGCTGTCCTGGAGAAGTGACCAGTGGGCCCTTTTATTTATGAGGGCAGCTGAGTGCAGTCCTGACATTGAGAATGGCTGGATAATTCAAGGATGAATAGCCTAGATAAGTAGTACACCAGGCTGAAGACTATATTGCTAAAAGCCAATCATACTTTGACATTCAAACCTAATGTCAAAACCTAAATTCAGACTATTTTCTTAAAATCAGTTTGTACTGGCCAGCCTATAGCTCAAATTTGATGACCAAACATAGAAAATAGTTTAACAAAGTGCTATTTGTTTGAGGTAGAGGGCCTCAGTAATGTCATTGGAAATCGTTCTTGAAAACAACAATTTTATTTTTAAATAGATAATAAAAAGCTCAAAATACAAAATTCAAAAGGCACAAAAAGGTATACAGTGAAAACTCTCCCTTTTACCTCCAGTTTCCAACCTATTCCCCAGAGGCAACCAACATTATTATTTTCTTATGTATCATTTTAAGAAATGGTCTGTGCAAATATATGTAATCTTTTAAATGTTTTATAAGAAATTGTAGCATATTATGCATACTGTTCTGCTCCTTGCTTTTTTACTTAATATTTTTTGGAGAGTGTTTCATATTAATGCATATAGGACTGCATCGTTCTTTTTAAAGGCTGCATAGTATTCTATTGTCTATGAACCATAATTTTTTTAAAAGGTTAGTTTTCCTTTTTTTTTTTAGCAGCTTCATTGAAGTAAATTTACAAACCATAACATTGACCTATTGAAAGTATGTAATTCAATTCTTTTTAGTGATTTATAGAGTTAAGTAACCATCACCACACTCCAGTTTTAGAACCTTTCTATCGCCCTGAAAGTTTTCTTATGCTATAATTTATGTTTTAATCATTTAATTAATCTTTGTTTTCCTTTTCAGTAGTTTATTTTAATGTGTCCTACCGTTGAGATCTTTTGTTTTTAGAATGGTGAAATTGTGTTAGAAGAGCATTTCGAACCTAATATAGTATTGGTCCTCTCTTTTTAAAAGTTGCTATTCTCCTTTTCATTCAAGGCTGCTATGAATTTGGAGAATGAGATATAGGAGATCCTGAACATTCTGCCAGTGAGCTACTTGCTTTCTCTCCTTTGTTCTCTCTTCACCAAAATTAGTATGGTCTTAAGAATTATAGAGGATTGGAGGAGATGGGCAAGCATCTTCTCTCTACCTCCAGAAGATGATTGGACATGATAGACGGTAGCTATGTTACAATGGTTACAGACTTCCCTGAGAGACGTGGGAATTAGAAGACAGATCACCTCTTTTTATTTACTAACACCCCATCTTGGACAGGCACCCTTCATTTGGCTGATGGTCACCGGAGCTGATCAGAGAATGTGTGAGTCTTATTCTACCCACAGACCATGGTAAGCATACATACCTGCAGCGGAATAAATGGCAGCAGAAGGATACATACCGGTAGCAGTGTCATCACAAGGTCCAGAAGGTGAAAATGTTATAGGATAGTCTGTTGCGGTGGTGTTGCATTTCTCTATTTTCCCTCAGCTCTACTCACTACTCTCTTGTCTCAAATAAAAAGTTATCTGTAATTAACACTACAGGATGGGAAATATCACACTGAAATATTACAGTGGAAGTAAAAATGATTTTTTCTGATTCTGTTCTTCCAAAATTAGAGGATTTTATTTGTTTGTTTTTCTTGGGCCTTTTTTTCCTCCTCTTTTAAAAATAAGACATATACCTATTACTATTAATATACAGCATCATTTATATTTTTTATTTTCAAAATCAGTAATTCTCCAGTCAAAAGTTAACAAGGTGGATCCTGTTTTCTTCATCTCTAACATGAAAGAGAGGAGAGCAGATACACAGCATGATCAAAATAGAGCCCTAGGGGAGGAGTGGGGTAGGCTCATGTGCCTTCCCCACTGTGCCAGCTGCTACCAGGTATCTGCCCTCCCAGACTGGCTGGGGGAAAGTGCATCTGCAGGGGGAAGTCACTACCTGCTCATTTTCAAAGTCCTCCCTGTTAGGGAGTCCTCTCTCCTGCCAGGAAGGGCCCTTGTGACTCAACTTGCAAAGAGATGACGACCATCCAACCAGAGCATCTCTGTGCTCCAGAAATCTCAACTCGGGCCAGAAAGAACAGGAGCCTGAGGAAATCTTTGTAGAAGGTGAAATGCCAATGGGCCGCTCGATACAGATGCCCTTGTGAGAGCTGCCAGTGTGGATGGAAGCCTTTCGGTGCCTTTTCATGAACTAATCTCTGAGTAGAAGATTCTGGTTGCCATTTCCTAGGGTCCTGGACCTCTATGGTATGACTTCTCGGTAGATACCTTGCTCCTGAAGAAGGTCAAACTCCAATGCTAATGAATAAGTGGGGACATGGAGAACCAGAACAGGGATGAGGATTCCCCTTCAGTGGGCACTTCCTTCAGAAGCCCTCTTGGTCCCTGGGTCAGACTAGGCTGGACCAGGGGCATTGAGCTCTCAAAGCTAGGATATGCTATGTGTTAGTTTCCTGTTTCTGTTATAACAAATTTCCACAAACTTGTGGTTTTAAACAACAAATTCATTCTATTACACTTCTAGAAGTCAGAAGTCAGAAATTAGTTTCACTGGGTTAAAATCAAGGTGTCAACAGGGCTGGTTCTTTCTGAGGGGAAATCCATTTCTTTGTATTTTCAAGCTTCAGGTGGCCACCTGTATTCCTTGGTTTATAACCCCTTCCTCTGTCTTCGAGGCACACCATGCCAATGTCTGCTCCTGTCACCACAGCACCTTCTGTTCTGACTGTCTCTTCCTGTATCCCTCATGTAAGGACCACAGCAGGTCCACCCACATAATCCAGGGTAGTCACCCTATCTCAACATCCTCAATTCATCTGCAAAGTCCCTATAGCCATAAAAAATAACATTCACAGATTCTAAGGATTAAGACATGGACATATTTGGGGAGCCATTATTTCAGCCTACCTCATCGAGTGACCAGTCCATCCCAGAACTCCGCAAAGCAATCCACCCAGAATCTTCTAACAGTGCTGAGGTTTAGCGGAGCCAGAGGCAGCAGGACTCTCCCATAATTTAAGCAGTCCCTGTTAGGTTGTTTTCAAACTTTTGCTACTGTGCAATGAGTATTCTTGACATTTCTCCACATGTGAGTCTATCCTTAGGAGACATTAGGAGTATAATTGCTGGGTCAAAGGAGATGTGTGCTTTCCTCTGGGATCATGGATAGGTAACCAAGGCAGATTCAATCCTTGTGAACTAGATCAGAGTTTGAATCCCCAGGCAGGGCAGCAAAGGGCATTTAGCCCAAGAGTTGCTGTCTAAGAACATGGGATAGGAGCTATTTGCACCCTGTTTCCTCTGGTCAAGGTTGATATTGGGTCCCTGGAATCGGCTCTGCCTCTGCATAAGCAGTGATTTTCCCTGTATGGATGGAGGAAGGTGGCCCTAAGGTTTTCCCCTGAGGCTGTAGAGTGAGATGCAGAATGCCAAATACAGCCAGCAACCTGTTCATCAATCAGGACTGGGCTTCATAGTATTGAATGTTGCTAGTAGTAAGTGACTAGGGCTTAGGACTCTAGACCTGGCAGAGATTTGCCCTGTAAGTGTGTGTGTGACAAAGATATTTAGTCCTCAGTACCTTCTAGCCATGAGGATTGTAACTGGCACCTCAGGACTGAATCTGAGAGGCCCTCAGAGTATCTCTTTGGTTATAAAGCTAAAAGTGGTTGTCAGATTCGGCAAGGAGACAAAACTAGTCTCCAGGTTTGGTACGGGCATTTATTTCCTTCATAATGTCATCCTGGTGTCCCAAAGAGGCAGTCAGGGTCCTTTTCTTCCTGTCACTCACCTTATTTTCTCCCAGCATGAAGTGATTTTCTTCAAGTTTAGAGAAAAGACTGCCCTTGCCCAGGCACTGTCAATTGATTTATTCTGGAAGGAGGTGGTGAAGCAGGTGGTGTGTGGCTATGGGTTGCTTCCTGAACCTACACAGTGCTTCTTGCTGGTGGCTGACCTCAAGTCTCACCAATAGTGCCTTTCATTCATTAACTAGTCCCTTTCTTTTTGACTTTGAAACATCCACAAGATTTCACCAGCTTCACAAGAGTGAAGACCACCTTTGCAGAAAAAAGTGGTTCATTTTTCTATTATTCCTGAGTTTCTGTTTAAAAGAACATTAAGCAATTTTAGGATGCTAGAAAAGGCAGTGGAGAAAAGCTTGTCCGGTGAGTTTTCTGTGGGTAAAAGATCTGGTGAGCATAAGCGCTGCTCCTAACCTGGACCTGTTGCCCTCTCAGGGTCCTCAAAAAGCCCTGTTACTGGCTTAGAGCAGAAATTTTTTATTTACAAAAATAAGGCAGACCACTAGCGGCAGCAGAGATTTTACATCTTTGCTTTTTTTCCACAGAAATTGCAGAATTTGTCTGGAGGGCACCGTGACTGAGTCTCTAGCCCAGATTAGAACTGTTTTGCACATACCCTTCTCAGGCTCTCATCTGAGCCAGGGCTTTGGACAGATTAGCGCAGTCTGTGGAGAGCTTTTTTTCTTTTCTGTTTTTTTTTTTTTTTTTTTAAGGCTAGGTAACCCTTAGTTGACCTCAAAGATTGAGAGGATGTTGTCAGTTTACAATCCCTTATTTTTTATTTCTTTTATGCCTACAGCACCTGGTCTTCCTAGGTGGTCTCCCATCCAAGTGCTAACCAGGTCCAACCCTGCTTAGCTTCCAAGATCAGATGGGATCGGGCTTGTTCAAGTGGCATGGCCGTAGTAGACTGTGGAAACCTTTTGGAGGCCTCCTGTGCATCCAGGGAAACCCTGCAGAATAGGCAAACAAGAGAAATTTGGATTGACAGCACAGGAATCCCATTTTCTTTCACTCGAATGCAGGAAGTGAAAAGAAAAATTTTTGCCAGATACTTTTTATTTTAACTATTCATGCAGTTATCCCGAATCTTGAGCAATTCTTTACTCTCAGCATGATTTTATTTCCTTCAATTTTAGCAGTACCCTGGAAGGAAATGAAACTTCTGCATGGAGAATTGAGGATTCTCTCTACTTCTCAAACCAGGTGAGTTTGGAGCACGAGGGAACAGCTAGTGGTGACCTGCTGCTCTGCAGTGCCTCCTGGCGTTACCGGGAAGTTGAAATTCCCAATCATCCTACGGGAACCCATAATCTAAAAGGAGAAGATAGGTATGTGCCTAAAACACAAGTCACACACTGTGACAGCGAAAAGAGAAAGTCCGATAGAAGAGCTTTCTTCAACAGGGCAGGTTACATAATCTGTGGGGCTCAGTACAAAAGAATATATGGGGCCACTTGGTCAAAAAGCAGGAAAAATGTGCCCTTAAAGGTACACATAAAGCCAAACAAAAGGACAAGTAGTCAAAAATCAAGGACAAATATGTATAATTCCACATATAAAAGGTACCTTGAGTAGTCAAATGCATATATATTCTACTTCTCATGGTGTTTTTTGTTATTTAATGTCATTCTAAGTAAAGAAAATTAAAGACAACATTTTAGCATGAATTTTACCCTTCATCTTTTTATTACCCAGTGCCAGTTTTAAATGAAACTGTCAGAATATTTAACTAGTATTTCGGATCACTGAAATTATGCCATTGGAATCCTGTGGCTCATCCCAGGAGGAGGGTATCTCCATCTGGCTAACAGAGGCAAACATGAGCCAGGAAAAGGTGGAAGGAGGAAGCGAGGATCCCCTGGGCACAGAGCCTGGAGAAAGAGCTCTTGAGGGCATGGCCCCTCACAGGTGCCTGGGGAAGCTGCTTTCCTGTGCTTGATAGATCCCCTCATCCCTTCCCGCAAGCCCACCCCAGCCCACAGCAAACATGCTACTCCCAGGTATCTTCAAAATTCAGGGCTGGGACGCACTCAGTACCTGAATGGGCAAGAGGCTCGCCCCTTTCAAGACTGCTGAAGCCCACTGGGGCAAGGATGGCCACCACCATGCCCCACTCCACTGGGTGCTTGTGCCTGCCACTGACCCTCCTGCACTGGCACCCAGGCCTCTGCCAAAGACAAAGTGCAGCAGCAGCAGCAGTTGCAGGGTAAGGGCGAGAAGGGAGATGCCAGGCAGGGGCATGGATGCGAGAACCCATCCAGGGAGGCCACAGGGGTTGGGACAGTGTAAGTCCAGGCTCTAGGCCCCTAGTGCCTGCTCCATTGTTCCATGAAACTTCACTTACAGAACATAGATTCAAAGATAAAATTATTAAGAATTTTAAGACTGCAATTACAGTACTTTAACTCCTGAGTGCGGGACCCTTCTGAGTACAGGGCCTTTCTGTTCAACAGCACTGGCCACACATCCATGAAGCCAGCCCTATTCCTCAGGCAAAAGAAAAGAGGGTATTTGGCTGGAGTATTCTTTGAAAGATCCTCCTTATGCCTAAAGGAAACCTAAGTATAGAAAGTGCTTTCAGCGGAGGGGGTCGAGCATCCTTTCTCCACTCTCCATATGCTCCCTTTTCCTCCTTGACAGCAGACTTCAGCTGTACCCCTTTCCTTTTCATCCTCCCACTCTGTTTGCTGGTGAGGTCTGCTGATACTTGACTGGTCTACAATCTTATCTGAGCCAGGAAATGCTGAACCAAAAATTCCTTGGATGATACATGGAATCCAGTCCATTTCAATGCTGACAGCATGATTTCCCAAGTTACGTACCTAGTCCCAAGGCTGTCATCCCTGAAGACACCATGTGAGACTGTCCATTTTGCCCCTGATAGACTGGTGGTGGGGTTGGCGGGTGGGCAGGGAGCGGTGTGGCCCTCTGGGCAGCTGCACCTGCAGAGAATTAAGGAAGCCAAGCCCTTATCTTACTCTGTATGATGCAGACTGTGGGCAATCTACTTTTTCTTTGTAGTGGTCTGGAGGTGTGTCTGGGATAGAGTGGGGGTGTTTTTCTTGGACTGAAAGATTTGCCTTGAGCATCGTCTGGACCATATTGCAGTTAGTTTCCACTGGCTCCATTTGCTAAAGTGTAAGTTTGTTTCATAAAGTGCCTTTTGGAGGCATTTCAACTCTGGAGGGCTCTTTTCTGCATCCTGCACTATATAGAAACCCACACCAGCTTTACTAAGTAGCAAACATCAGCTGGAGCCCTCCCTTGGGGGAAATATGCACCACCCCCTAGGCTTCTAGGGTCCCATTCCCAGGAAAGAAGGTAGGGGACAAACCAGTAGTGCCCTTCTGCCCTTTTCTCTGGTGCCAGTAGGAATGTGTTTTGTTTTGTTTTTGAGCCGAGGGATAATCAGGTCCACTGGCACAGTCTGGCACAGTCTAGCTCAGCCCCACCCAGCCTATCTGGTAAAGGAGCTGAGATCAGGGACAAACACCCCAGAATCTGAGCTAGGGCACATGTAAGAGGCCCGGGGAGGTCAGTGGCTTGGGTTTAGGTCCTGGGACACAGCAAGTCTGCCTGGCCCAGTGGAGGAGCTCCCTGTTAGCAGCTAGCACCGCCCTTTGACTTCACAGATTCTGTTCTTCCTCTATTCCCTCTATGCTGGCTCCTGTCTGGGCCTCAGCTGGGAGTTCTGGGTATGTTTCAATGTCTCTGTTAGGAATGAAAACTGAATCTGTGGGTGACTAAGACCTTTTCTAATGTTTATGTCTATGAAGAGCTTTGAAGGGCAAGCAACCAATCCCCTGCATGACCCTGAGGGATTCCTATATCAAATGACTAAGTCATGACCCTTTTTAGTAGGACTTCAAAGAACCTGATCAAAGATAATATATTAAATAAAACAACACAACATTTTTTCCTTTTTACTGTTAAGCTGGAAAAGAAAAACAGCCACATTTTAGCTCTCCAGCAAACAAAACTTGGTGAACGACAGTGACTGAGTGAGTGTTGCAGGAAAACACTTCACAACTCCCTCTTTCTTTTGGACCTTGGGACCCTACGCTGAATTTCCAACATTAGAGATGGTTTTTCACGTGTACAGGTCATGAGGCAACCGGAAACCAAAGCTCATCTCTGCCACAAATTATGTGAAAAGGCAGAGTGGTAGCATGGTGAAAAAACATACTTGACTTGGCAGCCAGAACATCTGGGTTCTCAAGTCTTTGTCCTGCCTCTTCACAGCTGTACGGTCTGCGTTAGGCATTTAACTAACCTCTTTGGACCCTCAGTTTCCTTTTGTACAAATATGGGGATTTTAGTCCTATATATCTCACGAAATTGTTATTAGCACATAATGTATAGAAAAGTACTTTTCTGTGCCTGATACACAGTGTACTCTCAATAAACGCATGTTGGATTAGTAACTGATTATATTTGCGGTATTTTGCAACACTTCCCCCCACCCACATACCAACTTAATAAAACAAATATAAAGGTAACATTTTAAAAATTGCTGTATTCAAAATTAATAATAAACTTTAGGATAATAAGCTTTAAAACAAAAGTACATAAGAAAAATAAATAATTTACACCAACCCACTAACCTAATTTTTAAAGCAAAGCCATTTCCAATAACAGCACTGTTATATGGACTCCAGCCGATGGCTGAACTTTGATAGTTCATTATTTTTAAAAAACAGTAACAAAAACCTGAACAGTAAGTAAAGTCTTTAACAAAACCAAAGCACTGGATTTAACTTTTTAATTTTAAGTAACCAAACTTTATAATTTTATACATAATCCAATGTAGTGCTAATGTAATTAGCATTTCAGCTTGAAGAGTTGGTATTTAACAGGGATGGAAAACTATAATGAATAGTCTTCAAACCGTGAGATACAAATAAAAATGAACAAGTATACAGCAGAACAAAAACTGCAGACACTGTACTAAACTTGGGGAAATATTTGAAGGCTTTACATCCTTTATTATCCATGATGGCTTTTGGAATTATGATTGTTTGACATATAGAACCTTTAACATTTTAGATATAGCCTTTATTTTATTTTTTCACAGTAAGTTAAAAATCCATCATAAGACTCCGTAAGACTTCACTGGTCTTGCATGAAGACTTTAGGAGTTTGCAATCTGATAAAAGAGTATGTGAAAATTTACAGTATTGCCCTAATTTCATACTTCCTTGTACACAATGAATCAGTTTGTGAATCTATTCCAAGGGTTATATACACAAAAGTGTCAAGAATAAAATGTTCTCCACTCTTGCATAAAAATGTGTACAGTGTTTTAGGAATGGAAACTTCTCATTTCCTGGGCCCGGGCTTCGTGAATCTCTGCTGCCTGAAAATGAAAGGCTCCTCTTGCTTTATTGCTCCACTGTTCTTAGGGTTAATCATCCAACCCTGGCGTTTCTCCTTGTTGGATCCTGGATGCTATTCTGATGGCTTCTTCCAGAGATGGCTGTTCTCCAAGCTGAAACAGGAACATACACAAACCCACAGTAAAGACGACGCCAAAGGAATAGTATATGCCAGAGTGGAATTTCTCTCTGACACCTGGGCTTGTTAAGATACTACTGCTGATCCAGTCAGTGAGAGCGCAAAAACAAATTCCTGCAGGGGAGAGTGATGCAGTTTCTTTATTTAGGATTTTGATAAACTTTCACACATACAAGGGACAAAAGATGCTCATTTTTTCCAATGGAGAGATTGAGAGCTTCCTGAGCCTTTAGCTTCTATGTGCATAAACTAAATTAAAACTAATGGCTGGCATTTGCCTGAGTGTGTTCTAACCCTTTTCCGAGTAAATACACGAATGATTTCCCCCGAGGAAAGGTAATCTGCATCCAGCCTTCTAGATTCTCTGCTTGAATCCATTGATTTCCCAGAGAATGGTTGGTTTTCTTCTTAGTCTTCTGACATTCCCTACTGTAAAATAGGACTCTGCAGTGATTCTCAGATTTAAGGTCTATGTTTATACTAGGTTCATTTCCAAGGAGTAGCTCTTAAGTGTTTTATAGAATCCTGCCTAATTAGATGTTTATTCTAAGAGTTAAGATAGCTGGCTGGATGCCCACAGGGATATATACCAGAAGCTTGCTTGCTTGCTTTATTTATTTATGCATGTATTCATTCATTCATTCATTCATTCATTCATTCATCTTTTGCTAAACAATCCCTAGAATATGCAAAGATAGTAGAGAACAAAGTGTTTGTTGGTCCCTTTGAATTCATCTCAAACAAAGCAATTTCGTTAAAGTGACACATTATTCTGTGCCCTGCCTCATGTGAAGGTTATGCGTAAAGCACAGTGTTCATCGCTGAGAGGTACAAGTAGCGCTGCTGCTGATGGAGGGCCGCTCCACTGTACTCACCTGAACTGCAATCTGGGTGCCATTGGATGTTGCCACTAAGGTCAGAGGTCTGGTTTCTGTGGTTACTAAGTGATGGCTGTGCTGTTGATGCCCCATTTCTGATGATGCAGTATGGAATGCTGCCAAGTCCTGAGCCACAATTGCAACCTTAAACAAAAAATACACAGAAGAATTAAAACTATGGTTTAAATAGGTTAAAATCTGTTTAATGAAAAAGATCATCTTCAAAAGGAAAAACACCCTTCTGACTGTAGACTTGTAAAAGCCTAAAGCTGGAAGAGACTTTATAAGTTATCTACTCTGGACTATTCTTTTTTATTTGAGGAAGCTGAAGCTCAGAAAGAAGAGGTTTATCTAAGGTTATGAAGTGAGCCAATGGCATATCAGGGTAGAGGACACTGGAGAAGTGAATCCACTATACCAGGCTCTGTTAACCAGGGGACATGTAACTGTGCCTAGGTTCTATTAACCCTAAGTGGCTGCTTAGTAAGTTACACATGTGGATTAATTCACATCTCAAATGTCTGTTTATTCCCAAATTTAGAGCAATGGTAGAGAATATACTATTTTCTCCTGTTTACCTTTTGCATTTAAAATTAGATTTCCATTTAACTAGGAAAACTGAAAAGACCATTAGCATTACTGACAAATAGCAACATATCTAGTTATATTAATTTCCTTTTTAGATTCTGTAGCATCTTTCCATCTTGTTCCTGAAGTATCTAGCCAGAGTGGTTAAAAGTGTTTTTGTGACTCTTAAACCAAAATGTATTTTTTTCTATGTAGAGAACATAGAAAATGGCATCAATTACTAATGTTAATATGATATTCTAAAATTTCATTTGGCCAAACTCAGAGGAAGAATAGGTTACAAACTAAAATTTCTATTTTACTTGATCATTAATTCACTAAAAGTGCTAGATTTTTTAAGTTAATAGATATTCATCTTGGATAAATCCCAGGAATGTTCCACAATAACAGATTTCAGCCCAGCAAGAACAGAGTAGCTGATCCCTTCTGCAGGTAACAATCACAAACTGTGGACAAAAATGTGAAAAAGCAACTATTTGAAGGGATTGGAGGATGAGGAAAAGCAGGCAGAAACTATAGGGGATTCTCAAAGGAAGGGAACCATACTGGGTCACACCTATTTTTAAGTAGGTTTTCACTGAGGGCACTCCCCAGTCTGAGCAGCACCGGGCAACTTTAGGTATCAGATAATGGAGTCTAGGGCTGCCAGAATGGCTATATAATGAGAGGAATATTTTAGAAAGAAGAAAACCAGAGGGGGGTGTGTTGGCGGCGGGTGGGGGGGGGTGTCTCCCAAATCTGTGTATAAATGCTCCTCAATTCTTTAAGGCCCCAGAACTGCAAACGTGTGGAGGAGGTTCCAATAAACCTGGTAGAAAGCAGCAGCTGGAAGGCTGAAAAGCTGTGAAGAGATTTTAGTGACACACTCCACAGGAGACAGAATTTAAGAGTTTCAATCACCAAGTTAGAGGTGCCGTACTATGTTAAAGCACACCCTTCAGATAACTCTTAGGTGGAGTCTGAATACCCCAAGTGGATAGTCAACATCTGCCCAATGGCTTCCAGTTACAGTCAAAAGCTCAGTGGCAGCAGCTGGTCCTCAGGTGAAACTCCTAACTCTGTTGTGATCTCTCTTCGCTGGAAGCTGCCTGATTTCATTCCAGCGCTCAAAGTTTTCTCTCCTGAGAATTTTCCTATCCCACAGGCTACAGATAAGCTGCATAAGAATGTTTGCTTTAGGGTTACTATCTTTCCAGACCTGCGACTGTAACTAATACAAGGTGTATTTACCCAAGCTGGGCTCTAAATCCATTCAGGAATCCTAGAGCCATAGAAATAGCTGCAAACACGTTAGGTGGGACCATTCCATAAGACGGCATGAAAGCTCCTGTTTGGGATATGTATGTATATATATGTATGTGTGTGTGTATATATGTGTGTGTGTGTGTGTGTATGTATGTATATATGTGTGTGTGTATATATATGTATGTATCTCTGTGTGTGTATGCACGCACACATGTATTTATATATTTATTTTTTGGCAATAAGGTATAGTTAGCAAACGATAAATATGCCCACATCTTAGGTATTCTGTTGTTTTGACAGTTACATACATCTGTGAAACCATCCATTGAAACAAGATATAGTACAAATCCTTCATAGTCCATGCTGTCAATTTCCTATCCCCAGCCAAATAGCACTTTCTGATTTCTATTGCATGAATTCATTTTGTCTGTTCTTGGATTTCATATACGTGGAATCATACAGTGTGTATTCTAGTAGAACTTCTGGATCATAGGGTAGAGAGGTATATTTTAACTTCATAAGAAATTGCTTAACAGTTCTCCAAGTGTTTGTATTATTCTGTACTTTCACTACTGTATATGAATATTCTAGTTGCTCTACATCTTTGTCAACATTTGGTTTTGTTAGTTTTATTTCAGTCATTTTCCTGTGTCTGAAATGGCATTTCACTCTGATTTTAATTTGTGTTTCTTTGGTGACTAAAGATATTAAGCACTTTTTTCTGTTGCCATCCCTCTATCTTCTTTTGTGAGGGGTTTGTTCAAATGAGCAATCAAATGATTTGCTCATTTAAATTTTTTTTTTTAAATTTTGCTCATTTGTGTTGGTCTGTTCATCTTTTAATTATTGATGTGTGGATGTTATATATTCTCAATACAAGTTCACTGTCATATATACTGTGAATATATTTTTCTCATTTTGGGGCTTATCTTTCTTTTTTGCTATATGTCTTTATTCAATCATTTTCTTAATGGCATCTTTTGGTGAGCAGAATTTTGACAAAGTCCAATTTATTAGTTTTTACTGTGATGCTCTTGAATCTGTAAATTAATATAGGAAGAATGAGAGCTACTTATTTTGAGAAACTCATCACTGAACAGGGTAAAGTAGCTGCAATGAAGCTTAATATTGCCTTCAGCATAAGTAAATGAAACAAGTTTTTTAAATGTATTAACATCATTAATTTTAAGGGATATGAAAAATTAAAGACTATAAGGAGATAGATTAGATTGGCAAAAATCCAAAAGTTTGAAACCACTATGTTAACTACGCAGAGGGGAAGACAACTCTCAAACGCAGGTGGAAATGTAGATTGGCACAATCCTAGAAGGGAAGTTTGGCAACACTTATTACGATTACAAATGTACATATCTTTTCACCCAGCAATTCCACTCTAGGGATTTACCTAGCAGATACATACATACGTATACAAAATCATATGTACATATTTGGTAAAAAATTGAGACTCAGAGGGTTATGTAGCTAAGAATTTGTAACACTAGGATTCAGTCTGAAGTTTGTGTGCTTAACTGCTATAGCACATTGTGCATCTAGTAATAGTTTTGATACTGATATGTTTTGACTGATATAAAAAAAAAAAAAACAATTACCTGCTGCCCTTCTGTACCCTCAGCAGTTACCATAGCAACAGAGTGTGTTCCTGCTGAGGAGATGACTGCATCATGAGCAGGGACTGTGATGGGTGTGCCATCCTGCGTTACCATTGTGATAGTATTACCAATGGCTTGCATGTCAGCTTGAGATATGTTGACCTGAAATACAATGCATTTTACATGTCAGTTAACGTTTCTTGTTATATTTGGCAATCTTTATGAAGGCCTAGGCCTAATCCTTGTATAAATCTACTCTATGGGAGCAAATAAGCATTTTACAATGGAATAAACTCTTTTAGAAAGAGGTTATCAGAAAAATTGAGTATTTCTTAAATGCATTTCCTCCTCTCCATCCTACTGCCAATTTAGACCCTTATTTTTCTCTCATCTGACTTTCTGCAATAATACAACTTCTTTCCAGATATCGAGTCTAACCTTTCCTAGCCATCCTCTACTTGACACTTTTCTAAAACAAATTTCATTTTCTCTTTGCTTAAATCCCCTTGACTTCCCAGCACTACAGTTCAGATTTCTTACGTGGCATTCATGATCTTTCACAACTGGCCTTTCATAGCTTCTCTAGCATCTTCCACTACTGCCAAATCAGCATCTGGCATTCCAGTCACAACTAACCATTTGCAGTCTCACAGAGTGTCATATTCTGTTATATCTTCCTAACTTTGCCCTGCCCTTCAACTTCTGCCTGGTGAATTCATGAAAATTTTTCAAGATCTAATTGAATGGCCGTTCTCTGTAAAGGCCTCCAAGATTCCTTCAGGAATCATTTACTCCTTCCTCTAGACTGCTATAGCACTTTACATATCCCTCAGTTACATACCCATTATTCTAACAAATTATTGTTCATTTTAGAATGTCTCTCTCCAATTAGACTACATACCCCACACTATCTACCAAAATGACTAGCACTGAATAGATGTTCAATAAATGTTTATTGTTTAATTAACCAGAGGAATAGAATAGAAACCTCATTCCAGAAGGAAATGGGAAGGCTACCTCCAGAGAAAATATAATATTGGGGTGGAGAAAATAGCTGTTTTGGAACACATGAAGAAGGATGAGACTAATTCTCCAAGGTCAGAGAGGAGCCATGAGTGAATGATACAGCAGTAGGTTCTAGTGTGATAAACACTAGAATTATCCAAAAATGAAACAGTCAGCCTCTTTATAAAGAAACTGCTTCATCTTTTGGGGGGCTATTTTGGAGAGAATTTTTCCAGTATAGGGCGTGAGAGAGGTTAGATCAAATAACCTCCAGAGGGCCTCTGTCTGTGATGATATAATTCAAGAAAAAGTCTTAGGGTCAACGCTGAATTAAAACTTGGTTAGTAAATATGTTTAATTTTGCATGCCAATCAGTGGACAAAGAGTACTGTGTGGAATTAGTGATGTCAAGTGAGGGGGAGAAAGATAAATGGAATGGTACAAGAGCTTTGTATTTTCCAATCTGAGTATGTTCTACCTCCTAGCTAACATCAGCATTTAACAGTTATCAACACAAAGGGCAGATTAATCATGAGAGGTGAAGCTCTGAGACAGGTAAGGAAAGAGTTCTTCAGGGAAAAGGCAAATATAGGAGGATAAAGAACCCCTATGCCTGTTTCCACCAAGTACTAAGACAACCTTAGCAGGAGCTTAAAAATGAAATTGTGTCTGCATTATTTTAGGCTAGTGGCATCTAAAAAATAATAACAAGTTTGACTACTGGAGAACAACCATCACACTGCCTTTTCTGGGGAAATCAAGATACCTATTCTATTAATTCTGCAAAGCTAATTGAGTGACTCCCAAGTGAACTCCCTGATTCTGGGTAGGGAGAGCTGCATTTTGGAAATTTTACAGGTTTGGCTATCATTGACTTCCCAGGATCTTTTAATGATACCACCATCATGCAGCTAAGGCTCTGCTGATTTCTCAATATCACTTCCTGGATCTAATCAGCCACCAAATCCTATCCCTTTTTTGAATTGTATTTCACATGGATCTGTCACTTTTCAAGCTTCAACTTCACTGTGGTTCTGACCTTATCACCTTACCTTTCAACTATACCAATAACATCCTCTGAGGGTCACAAACTTTCTCTCTCTACTGATCGCCTTGCATGCAGACTCTTTTAGGCTACTGAAAACCTTCAAGAAAGGTAGCACTGCCTACAAGCTGAAGACCAATTTTATGCCTGACATTTGAGGATTTCCTCGACTGGGACCCAACCTGGCTTTCAAGCCTGGGTTCAGAGAAATATATATGATTTAACTTGTTTGGCTTTTGGTAGCTACTTACATGCTGAGTCCCATCCTGGGATATGAGTGTAACTTGTTGACTCAACCCAGACTGGGTTACTGTGGCCACTTGTGTAGATACAACATCATCTCCTTCTACACCTGTAACATATGTGATCTGAGACCCTTTAAGAATATCTTCGCTCTGACCTGTTAAGAACAAATGAATCATTTATTTGACCAAGATACTTAGAAAGTGGAAGATATTTCATTTTATTTATTTTTTAAAAATAACTTTATTTTTTTATTAAAAAAAAATTTCCCCTCTTTAATCTCACCCTCCTCTTCCACCCCAATCTATGGACATTGCTGGTTTCTTTAAGAACTGGATCTCTGAAGGCAGGGTGTCTCCTCCCACACACTCATGGCATGCACCTGGGGCCTAACACCCATTTTTAAAAGATATTTAAAAATATTATATACAAATTAAAGTACATATTAGCTATATTAGAATATATATATATTCTAAATAATGAAAATTGCTCCCAGCACCTCCTTCCAATTCCTCTACCTCCATTTTTGCAAAGCCAACCAAATCATTGCAGGCCAAACCCACTCTTTCCACATCAAAGTTAAGTGTTCTAATTTTGGGAGACCTCTCTTATTCTCTTAGTTGGAATAATTATTGATACTGTGCATGTATGTTGGGGCAGAAAGAGGGGGAACTGTATAGGAAGACTGATTAGCAAATAACCCTTCCAATATGGTAAGTATGCATTAAGTTAAAAATGATATGACAGTCTTCAAAGACATTAACCACAAATCCAGAATAGTATGTAAATACAGCCTAAGAATACTAAGTTACTTACTCTTTAACAGGAGTGATTGATTACAAGTCATCAGTACACAATGACATCACTGTGTAAAGACAATGTAATGGCATATTATCTGAGATAAGGTTAATCATTGAATAAGTGATAGAACAGGAACCACCATCCACTTTACTTTATAAAGACCCAGTAAGTAAATAGCATTTCAATAGTCCATTACTGCTCTACTTGACAACCAAAGAGGATTACTGATCCTTCTCTTCTATCACTTTCTACCTCCCATGAAGGCAAGAGGGTAAATATATATTTTTTTCCTTTAAAGAAGGACTTAATATGCTAATTTAAGAGTAATTCTCAAAGTTTGATGTATATACTCATATGACTCTAGTCATACTGGTGACTATCTCCATGGTAGTCATTACTTCATTTTTTCTTGTTCTGTTCCATAGCTGTTTATATACCATTATTCTAATAGGTTACAAAACCTAGGGAATCGTATGAGAGGAAAGGAACACAAATCCATCCCTATTCTTGGAAAAACAATCTTAGTTGTTTTTTTTAACAGAACATTAAAAATGTTATAGACTATTTCCTTGAAACAAGAAATTCTGATAATCTGAAATATCAACATTTAATGAAGAGACTGAAGAAGCTTAAAAAAAGGAGGTGTCTTAAAACCTAAGTTTCACTTCATTAAAGCCTGATTTCTAACTGCAAAGATACAGCAGTTGTAATTTTGAACCATGCACACTTACAGTGCTTGGCTAGAAAAAATATGGTGTTCAGTAGTGAAGGAATAGTTATTTTCTTACTATCACATGAGAGATCTCAAAAGACAAATTAAAACTACAGAGAATCATCTGAGCAGGTAGTAAGTGATCTGTTCTTTCCCTTATTTTCTACCCAATTTTTTTCACCAAAATGTTTTCAGTACTTCAGTATGTGCTGATAAGAATGGGAAAATACACTTTTTAAAAATTTTAAAATTTACTTCATTTAGGAGGTACTAAATGAAACAGTAAGACAACCTATAACTTGTTTTATTTTTTTTTTTGGTTTTAGAAAAATCCACTTAATTTTGCCTATTTAACCTGTGCTGAGTTATTTAACAGAAATCGTAGAATGTAGTTTTCTGAACTATTTTTTCAAGAATTTATTCTTATTGAAATGAATGTTTTTGTCTCCTACAACACTAGCTAATAACACATGAATTAACTAAGATTAAATTAAGAGTCTTTGTGCTCTTAACACACCTAACAGTTTAGCTGCCCCTGCCTCATTGCTAGCCTCATTTCTTACCACCTTCTCAGGCAGAAGCGCCATACTGGCCAGACTTCTTTCAGTCTCTCTAATTCGCTTTGCTCTCTCCAACCTCAGGACTTTTTGCACGTGCCATTTCTTCCATTTGGAATGTTCTCTTGCCTTTGCTCCCGGTTTCCTCCCCCCCAAGCCTTGCCTCTCTCCCAATTCACCTTCTAGATCTCTCCAAAACTCACTTACTCAGGGAAGCTTTCTCTGATCATTCCCTTCTCATACAACCCAGAGCACGAAGTACCTTTCCTTGATAACACTTATCACAGTAATAAATTATATGTTTGTAGGATTATTTGAATGATACTGTACAATTACTCTTAAGTTATGTTCATTACTATTGATAAGACAAAACCCTCACCTGGGGGAGGCTCAAAGAAGGCTTCCTGCTCTTCTTCGATGGGCTTCCGTGTCATTGTGGGCTGTCCGTTTGTGCATGGCCAGCGTGGAGATCTGCTTGTACGTCTTCCCACAGTGGTTACAGTTGTATGGTTTGGAGTGAGTGTGAACAACATGATGTTTGTACAAACTAGAATATTCTGTAAACCTTTTATCACACCCAGGGACTGTACAAACATATGGCTTTTCCCTAAGTAAAGAACAGCACAAAAAAATAAAAATAAAGAAATCAGCTCTTACATATGAAGGCATAATCATTCCATACTTCCCTGGGGGTTAAAAAAGAAAAAGCCTATAATGGCAAAAATAAGTAGTTGTCAAATCCTTTTCCATCCTGTTATGAGGCAGCACAGAAGACTCCCTAACAACTGTTCTGAGTTGGCTAAAAAGGTAGTCTGCATCCTGAGTGTTATCTTGTGCCTGAATACCACTCTTCCCTGAATTTTAAGGAATGAGAAAATTAAGGATGAAGATGGTGCCCAGCTTAACTCTAAGCTTTGATGAAACTGCAATTTATTGTTACTTATTACTAAGATAATCTAGGCATGATTAATGATATTACACTAATGGCAATAATAAATGCAATTATTACTATAACTAATTCAATTTACTCTAAGGATGTGATAAGAATAATAAAAAAGGATTTTCTAAAAAGCCTTTATAGTTTGGACACTTTAGTAAATCAAAAAAACCCCACATTTTCTATTAACTTCACTCTTACATCCATTCAAAAGCTACTGATAGTCACTAAAAATAACTAGGTAATACAAAAGGAAGTAAAAACTATAAATCTTTTTCCATGAAACAATCTGAGAACAATATAGGTAAGACAACTATTTTTAGAAAATAATAGAAAATTTCAAACATTCACAAAAGTATAAACGGTGTAATAAACCCCCATGTACTAATCACCCAGCTTTAACTATCAATCATGGCCAATACTGTTTCATTTATTCACTACATATTTCCTCCATTCTTCCTACCCTGGATTATTCTGAAATAGCTCCATATAGCATTCCATTGCATCTGTAAATAGTTCAGATTTTATATCCGAAGGATGGATCTCTTTTTTAAAAAATTAACTATAATTACTTAGTATCATGTAGTGGTGGGGGAATCTAATAAAACTGAAAGCAAACTGGAACAAATCAACCTAATTGTGGTTTAAATGAATACTTTTAATCACACTGAAGGGCTGGGTTGTGGGGGAGAAAGAATAAACTAATTAAAGTAACTCATACACACAGTATTTGACTAACATGCTTAGTCTTGGACTAGGTTGTAGGTGGGGTTAGGGACGGCAAACAAATCTCTTTTTAGTAGTTTATTGTAGTGGTATGAGCAAAGTGATGCTGAAACAATTTTAGATGTAATAAAAGATTGAGCAAGTAAGTAAAAGTGTCAATGCTGTTGGAAGCCAGAGGTCTTGCTGTGGAAGAAGCGATATATGAACATGAAATAGAGGAAGAAGAAAAAGAGCTCTCTGGGATGAATTGCATTGGAGGTATTGGTGTGAACTCATATATTTTCTAAAAATGTGCATATGCATGTGTGTAGACATGTGCATGTTCTACTTTATTCTCATTTTACAGTTTCCTTGGTAATTGCACCTTTTCCCATAGTCCTAATAGTTCTAAACAGTAAAATCACCCACAAATAGTAAAAAAATCTCATACTAATGTAATCTGTAACATAAGTTTTGGACGTAAAGTAATTGGAAATTGCCTCCAGTCTTCTGCCCAGTCCCCATTCTCAAAGCAGGGGAGAGCAGAGTTCTTACCTTGGTGAACGGTGCGGGGTATGGTGTGATGAAGGCAGAAGACTGCCAGGGAAATGGGGAATTACAACTCAGGAAATCGGCTCTATTCATATTTAGGCTGGAGCAGAAACTACCAACCACTAGGTGGCACCAAACCACAATCAAGACATAAATGGACTTAAATTTTGTTTCTGAGCTCCCTACTGGCTAGGGGCACAGCCTTTACTGGGTCATCTGATCAACCTTGTAAGAATGGCTTCCATTAATCTTTACACTCCACTTACAGCATAATGTGGGCATTTACTGTTTCATATACTTGATGACCATTAGCTAATCCTTTCTCCAGTCCAGAAGTACCTCTTGAGTCAGACTAACATTTCTAACTACCTACTGGATTCCTCTATTTGGTGATTCTCAACCCACATATGCATGTAAAACACCTGGTGAGTTTTTTTAGTATATATGGACACCTGGGCCTCACCCTAGTAAAAATTATGTTAGAATTTTTGCACACAGAATATTGGGGAATCAGTCTATTTTTTAAAAGGCGAATCCAATGTGCATCCATGTTTGAGATCATTGCTCTACCTGAATGTTCCAAAGATCGTTATGGCCAAACTTAATGTAGGCATCCCTCTTACTGGAATCTAATTTGCAATATAAAACATGCTGAATGGCAAGCTTTCAGATAATGGGGCTATATTCCATTATTTTAAATGTGAAAAATATTTTGTCAGTCCATATAAGACCTCCAGTCCGATTTCCCCAAAATATCACAAAAAGGGATTTTGTTTTCTTCCTACATTACAAACCATGTGCTATAATTTAAGGATGAAATATCTTAAAGATATAGAAGGAGTGCAAATTATATTAGCAAAAGATAATTCTTTCTTCTCTAATCTACAGCCACCTTTCTAGGCCTTTAGGTTTTTCATAGGCTTTTTCACTTTCTTAGAAAATGCAGTAACTAATCATGTAGAGAAGATGATAGCAATAATACATAATACACTTAAATAATGTAAGCATAAGATATCATTGTATCAGAAATATGACTTCAGTGGTTTTTCAAATTTGGATCATAAATTTTGAGCAAAAATTTTTACAAATTATTATAGCAAATATACAGATGGTTAAGAGTTCAAGTGTGAGGCATACCCAGAGACCTATATATTCCAACCAACATTTGTCTTCCCTTTTCAACTTGCCCTTCCCCACGTTAGCATCATCCAAATTCTAGCATTCATTCAAGCTAGAATGACAGTTTTTTATTTTATTTTTTTTAAGGCAAGGCAATGCTTGGTTGACGTCACAGATTGCAAGGACCTTGTCAGTTACAATCCTAATTTTTTTTTCTTTTATGCCTACAGCACCTGGTCTTCCTAGCCGGTCTCCATCCAAATACTAACCAGACCCAACCCTGCTTAGCTTCTGAAATCAGATGGAATCAGGCCTCATTAAGGGTGGCATGGCCATAGGTGACAGGTTTCTTTTTTATTCTCCATGACTAACTTCGTTACCAAGTCCTTTGCCAATACCTCTTAAATATCTTTCATTTGTATTCTCTCCACCTCACTTTGAACATTCTAAAAACCCTTGATTAGTCTCCTTGTTTATAGTCTTACCTCCTTTAATTACTTTTTTACTACTGACTGAATGATTTTTTTCTAAAAAAAGCAAATTTTCTTTAAATTCTCTTAAGGCTTCCCTGCCCACAACAGTATTCAATTTGTTAATGTACCCTTTTCAAAGAAAGAGATTGTTTGAAGATCCCTGAAAATATTTACACAAATATTTACAGACCTCTCCCAGAGGTCTGTGGAATGCAGACATTTCTGTAAAAATGTCTTTTAATTTTGAATTATCACAAATTTATTCTTAATATCAATAATGAAAATATTTAGAAATATTTAACAATATTTAAAAATGCACATTCTGCCTCATCCTGCCATTCCATTCACCTTCTCTTCCCCCCACCTAAAATACATCCACAAAATGGAGCATAAAAATTAAAAGCTTCTGTGCTACAATTGGCACCATCAGAAAGTGAAGATGACCCAGAGGATGGGAGAAAATACCTGTAAATTATATATCGGACTTATATGCAGAATATAATAAATAATCCTTACAACTCAAAAATAAAGACAACCCAACTAAAAAAAAAAAAAACAAAGGCGCTGAATAGACTTTTCTCCAAAAGTTACAAACTGCCAATAAACACATAAAAGGATGCTCAACATAAGCACATTAGGAAAATGCAAATCAAAAGCACAATGATAAAGCTATCACTTCACATATACTAGAACGACTATAATCAGAAAGACATATAATAACAACTGTTAGCTAGGATACGGAGAAACTGGAACCCTCATACATTGCTGGTGAGATTGTAATATGGTGCAGAAACTTTGGAAAACAATTTGGAAGCTGCTCAAAATAGTAAACACAGAGTTACCATATGAATGCAGCAATTCTACTTGTAGGTATATCCCCATGAGCAAAGAAAACATCTCAACACAAAAATTTGTACATGAATGCTCAGATCATTATTCATAATAGCCAAAAAGTTAAAACACCTAGTGAATGAAAAAATAAAATGATAAATTCATATAATAGAATACTGTTCAGTAATTTAAAAGTAAAGTACTGATATTTGCTATGACATGACTGGACCTCAAAAACATTTTGCTGAGAAAGAAGCCAGATGAAAAACACCATATATTGTATGATTCCATCTAATATAAAGTGTCCAGAATGGGCAAATCTGTAGAGACAGAAAGTAGATTAGTGACTGCTTACGGCTAGGAGGTGGGAGTGGGAGAAGACTACTAATGACTATGGAGTTTTCTTTAGGTGAGACGAAAGCATTCTAAAATTGGATTGTAGTTATGGCTGTACAATAGTGTGAATAAACTAAAAAACTGAATCGTATATTTTAAATGGATGAATTGTATAGTATATGAATTATATCTCAAAAAGCTGTTCTTAAAAAAGAATCTATTCATAGACCACCCCTCCCACTCTGCCCCCATCACCACAAAGCCCAGTTTAAGAAAGGCCTTTACCATGACAACACAACACACAGGGCCCCTGCCTACCTCTCTGACCTCACTTTGTACTACTCTCTACTCTCCGGTCATATGGAACCACCTGGTGTTCTCCAAATAAGTCACACTTTTTCATATCTTCATGCCTTTACCCATGACATTTTCCCTGCCAGGAATACCCTCCCTTTACCTAGCAAACTTTAGGGCTCAGTCTAAAAGTCAAATTCCCCCATAAAGTCTTCTGTGAATGCTTCTCCCACAAAGCTGGCTGCTCCCTCCCTACTCCCACAGCATCTTGTTCACATAAATGGGAGACATTCTACAGCAATTATATGTCTACTATCTCTCTTCAACTCAACTGCCCCTCACAATGTCTTATCTGTCTCTGTATCTGATGCCTGACAAAGCAAAACACAAGAAGGATGCTCAATAACTGTTTTTCTGAGTAAACTGAAAATATATAAATGTTAAGGTGAAGTTTTTTTTTTTAAGTTACTTACTCTCTTTCCACCAAGTGGTAGGAAGGAGGAAAGAGATTACTTGAGAACGGTTTATGAAAGAGGCAGGAGTTAAACTAAGCCTTGACAGTTAAATGATCAAGAAATCACAGACTGTTACCTGTATGTATCCTCACATGGTTTTTATAATTGGTTGCACTGGCAAATGCCCTCCCACATCCTGGTTCTGTGCAGTAATAAGGTCTTTCTCCAGTGTGTGTCCTAACATGCACTTTTCTGATATTTGATGTTGTAAAAGACCGACCGCAGCCTTCATAGGGACATTTAAAGGGCCTTTCTCCTGAAAATACAAAAGGGATTAAATTAAATGGTGCAAAAACACATAGAAAATTGAAATGGCTTATCCTTCGATTCTGCTTAGGATCATGCTCAGGACTCTAGCCTTCTTGCATTTGAGCTTCCCTTTCAATTTTTTCCCCCTGTAAACAGCATCTTCTACTTGAAACAAATTTACGTAGGAAAGCCTAAACAGTATTCAAAACTCATCAATGATTACATGACCCTCCAAGACAGAATCATCCAGATAGGTGTATTAAAAAAAAAAAAAAAGCTGAGAAAAGCAAAGAAAGAAATATCATAAAGAAATACAAAAGAAAAATAGAGTAAAAAGTAGGACTAAGTTAAACAACTCTAGAATTCCCTAAAAGCTTATCTCCTAGTTTATTCTATAAATACTTTGAAGAAAATAATTTTTGATCTTTTTGAAATCTAGAGTCTAGCACAAAATATTCATCAAAAACGCTTGCTGAATATATTACTATTCTCATACTCTAATCTTATAAAAAAGTATATTTTGTGAATTATATTCCTTTTCTTCATCTTTCCTTTTTACAACCCCAGAACTCAAAGGGCCTTTAAACTGTCAAGCAGAAAAGAGCCTTTCTTTGCTTTTGATTCTCCTGTGCCCTATTCTCGAATGAGCTAAAATTAAGCAAACAACTTCTGGGACAGGAAAAAAGACCTCTCTCTCCCTCAATGTATGTGTGTAGATATAGAAATTTATCTCTATATATTTTTCTTCTGTTAAGTAAAATTATGATTTACCTGTTGGTGGAAACCATTCCAAAAGATTTCTGCCCTCAAGTATGAAATCATTTAAAAAGGAGCAGGAATCTTTGATCCTTTCTTTAATGAGAATTTTGTTCAGTATGTTAACCTAAGGAGAACAAAGAGTTTACCTTGGGTAAATTCCTTCCCTCTCTGGATCTAGATCACCTGTAATGTTTTCCCAGCTCTGACATGCTATGATAAGACATCTAGCATTCTAGTAATTTTCATGTTCTCTATATACTATTCCCTGACTCTGTAGCATCTTGCTTGTTTTTGCACTGAAATCACTTGTGTTTATAATAGAAAAGTCTCTGAAGCCCCTTACTCAATCCAACATTATACCAATGAAAATATGATTTAAAAACCACATGAATATGTCAGTTGCTGAATGAGTACTATCAAAGGAAGCACAATTCAGATGTCCTGACCAAATATTAATGGAACTAGACTATGGTTTTATGTAACTTATACAAAAGTTGGCATAATACAGCAAATCCAAATAAGTGTGAATTAAATTGAAGCAGAGACCTAGAGCTTTGTTCCTGAACATTTATAAAGTAAAGCCAATTTTGGATCATATTTGAACTAAAAGTTAAACTTTAATGACTGGAAGAATCTTCAGAGAAATTTACTAAACTATTTCAGAATGCTTAGAAGTATTTGGGGACAAACTTATCATACTATATTTAAAACACCTGCAGTAAAATCTCAAACAAACTTATCTTATAGTTGACAGCTTATAACAGCATCTCTTATCAACAGTTTCTGGAATTCTTCCAGCTCTAATCCAAAGCAAATAAATACCTTTATAACACCAATTCCACAAGTACTAGAAAGGGAGGTAAGAACTAGGAAGGGAGGTAAGAACAAAGTACCCTTTAGGAAAAGGAGAGAAGGAAAGTTAAAAGGGAGGAGAGATGATCACAAGAAAGTAACAAGCCTTTCTTTCTTTGAGGCTGTTAGGGGTTCAAAACTTTCTTTAGCAGCAGCTTAATGCATGAGAAACAATACTAAATGAGAAGGGACTGGGTGCCTGTCTCAGTTGGGTTATTAAATAGATGTGTAATCCTAGGAAAATAAGCCTGCTGCGCAGATAACTCCTAAAAAGTGAGAGGGCTAGTGGTCTACGGCCATTCATTGTTAATTTTGGGTGGGACATGGACCCCTTTGAGACACTAATAAAGATATGGGCCCTGATCCTGGAAAAAAGCATACATGTGCAAATGGAAAATTGCAGAAATTTCAGGAGTTCAAGAGAAGCCCCTGACAATGAATCCCTGAAACTCTTCCAGAGATTCCTTCCCAAGTCTCCTCCTCCCTGCAGGTAAGAACCCCTGACCTCAATAAGATATTTGTTCACACCAGTACCTGTATGAGTTCTGATATGTTTCTGTAGATCTCCTGAAGTTTTGAAAGATTTAGTACAATTGTCTTCTGAACACCGATATGGCTTTTCTCCTGTATGAGTTCTGAAATGACTTTTTAATCCATAACCTTCAAGAAAATTTAAAAGAAATTTAATTACACAAGACCCCTCTAAGCATGCCTACTGAGATCAAGCTACTTAAAATATAGTAAACACCAAAGATATGATACTAGGCAAACACACAATAGAACAACTCTTAAAAATGTACAAGAGTCTGACAGCTCAGGTCTGTCGTGCTGAAAATTCAATAGTTTCATCTCTGTCTAGAAGAGATAGTGTGTATTTCCTTTTATACAGTGTCTCAATTTTATTGACGTTCACAACTCAATCCAAAAGCCTGAAGTGGAATCAACACTTGGAACGAGGAATGGCATAGATGTCAGGAGGTCTGGTACTGGTGCTAGTCATGCTGGATATGTCCCTGGGCAGGCCCTGTCCCTTTGTTAAGTCCCAGTTCCCCAAGGTCTGTCCTAATGTTAAATTCAGTGTCAGTTTTTAATGTTGGCTTTTATTTTTCCTGGTAAAAGAAAGCAGGGTGTGGAGTAAAACACGGAACACAGTAGGCAGAAACAATAGCCTGAGGAGAAAAATGAGAAGAGAGAGAGAACAGAGTAAACAGGACAAGAGGTAGCTAAGGGATAGACTGAAAAACTGGTCATGTAT
Organism: Eonycteris spelaea; assembly: GCA_003508835.1. Classification (NCBI taxonomy): domain Eukaryota; kingdom Metazoa; phylum Chordata; class Mammalia; order Chiroptera; family Pteropodidae; genus Eonycteris; species Eonycteris spelaea. The sequence goes on along the minus strand of PUFA01000113.1, from coordinate 2,040,798 downwards.
CTCTGCTAATTCAAACAAAGGCAAGGGGTCAGTTCCAGCCTCTGGCCTGTCTCTGCCTGACTGCTACATGGAACCAAGAACAAAGAAAATTCACTGTTTTTACCTGTTGCAAATGCTTTCCCACAGCCTGAGTGTTCACACTGATAAGGCCGGTCTCCTGTGTGTGACCTCTCATGGACCTGTCATTAAAACGCAGGCATGATTCTATTCCTTTAGGCATTCCTCAGATGGATGGTCTCAACAAAGACCTTTTTTTTTTTTTTCACTACGGAATTATTTTGTTGCTTGTATGTTATTTTTGATAATACACAAAAGGTGACTTTCCTTTTTCTCAAAAACTATAGCCCAATAATTCCCAATGTAGACCAAAATGTTTAAGAAGTACTCATTTTAAGAAAGGAACAGGAACCCTAGAGTTTTTGAGTTTTTCTCAAATGGTCAAAGTGTCTGTATGGGACATATACATGGTGAGAGCTAGGAGCAGAGCCTAAGGAGAGGCTACACAATGTAAGGTTAAAGAATGGGGAGGCTGCTGCTAGAGGGGCCTCGAGCTGAGGCAAAGCTTCACCGTCGACTAGTGGTATGGCCATGGCACCTGCCTTCCCTATGACTCAAAATCGTCTCTGTAAAGTGGGGACTAATACATCTGCCATACACTGCTGCTGTGATGAATGATCATGTGATGAATGGCCAATATTTACTGAACTTCCACCACATGCCAGGTCATTCTTTTTAGCACCTAACATGTACTGTAATATTTAAATCTTTCAACCACTATATGAATGAGATACTTTCTATCATCCAATTTTATAGATAAGGAAAATGAGGTACTAAGAGGTCAGGTAACGTGTTGAGGTTACACACTGATAAGCAGTGGAGATGGCCTCTGAGACTGCTACTCCAAATATGCCAAATGCACACTTTCTGACACACTCTAAGTTATTCAGTAACTGTTAGGCATTATTTTTATAAGTCATGGTACACTGTGTTCAGCTGCAATAAAAGTTCTTGGCCTATATATTTGGAAGATAAGACAAACACCATCTTTTGCTAGATTTTAGTAAATCACTGCTAACAGCATGATTATACACACTGCTCATATAATTATGTACATTTCATATTTGACAAAATGTATTCAAATATATCATGTGCCAGGTGGTATGCTGGATGCTGGATATTAGGTAGACAAAGGTGAAGTAAACACATTCCAAGCCCTCAAAGAGTAGACAGTTTCTAAAATATGCATAGTCTTTACATGTCTTTGTATGAGTGTGAGTGTGCCTGCACCTTGATAAGTGGGGGAAAACAATGGCATGTGAATGTTACAAGTATATCATATATATAGTCATAACTAGATATAGCATTTCTTTATATATACCTTAAGATGATGAGCTGTTGTATATAATTTTCCACATCCATCATATGCACATCGAAATGCCTTTTCTCCACTCTGTTGAGATTTAGCAGTTACTCTTGTTGCATGTCCTTGTAAGACAATCTAGATGAAACAAAAAGTACAATTTATATTATTTATACAGAAATAAAATAGATGAAATTACTGTTTTAGAAAAAAGATAAAATTGTAATGTAGGTTTCCAGACTCAGATCATCATTTATAAAGATTCTATTATCCTGAGCCAGTTAGGCTAATTCTGTTCCATGGCTGAAGTCACTGGCTCTGGAAGAAGTCAAAGGAAATCTATGAGGGGTACAGCTAGAGCTCACAGACACTCTCATCCACAGAGGATTCATTCTAAGAACCCCAGTGGACACCTGAAAATTCAGCTAGTACTGAACCCTACATATACTGTTTCATCTTCTACATACATACCTATGATAAAACTTTATTTATAAATTAGTCACGTTAAAAAATTAACAATAAAAACAAATGTAACAATATACTGTAATAAGTTATACAAATGTGGTTTTTCTAAATATCTTATTGTACTGTAATCACCCTCATTATGATGTTGATGTGAGATGATAAAATACCTTATTAAGTCAAGAACTTCAACTTTCACTTAAAGGAAGCACTTCTCTTTGGTATATCCAAATTGCCAGCATCACTACTCTTGTGTTTTGGGGCCATTATTAAGTAAAATATTATTAAATGCTTGAACACAAGCACTACAATACCACGACAGTTGACTTGAAAACTGAGATGTCTATTAAATATCTAATGGGTAGGTGTCATATATAGCATGGATACGTTGGACAAAGGAATAATTCACCTCTCAGGCAAGACATAGCAAGACAGCGTGAGATTTCATCATGCTACTCAGAAGAGCACACAATTTAACCTATGAATTGTTTATTTCTGGATTTTCCATTTAATATTTTCAGATTTCAGTTGACTGTGGATATCTGAAACCGTGGTTAAGGGATGAGGGGAGAGCTGTAGTCCCACTCTAAAAACTCGAGTATCATCTTTAGTGAATTCAGGTAATTCTTGACATACTCAAGGGATATATATATACATACACACATATATACACACATATATGTACACATACATATATAAATTTATAAACAGATGTACACACATATATAAACACACACATATATATTTTTTAGAACATGTCTCCTAAAAACAATGTAAGAAGCATATTAAATTTTAAAAGCAATGAAAAAGAGGGGGTTAGGTCATTTGGGTCACCCGTGAGAGACATTACAATCCATATGATCCTACTTATATTCAGTAGATCATTTTTCTGGGACTCAACACCACAAGACTGTACAACTGCATTGATTTTAAAGGCTTTTTATTTTTTATTAAAAATTATTGGGGTGACATTAATAAAATCAAATAAGTTTCAAGTGTACAATTCGACAGTATGTCTTATATGTATTGCATTGTATGTTCATGACACAAAGTTAGATTTTTTTCCATTACCAAATATTTGACCCCTTTTATCCCTATCTATCTCCTCCCTCCCCCTCCCCTCTGGTAACCACTAAACTGTTGTCCGTGTCCATGAGTCTCTGTCATGCTTGTTGCTTTTAGTTTTATATCCCACATACAAGTGAAATCGGTTCTTAACTTTTTGTCTGACTTATTTTGCTTAACTTGATTATCTCAAGATTCATCCATGTTGTCTCAAATGACAATATTTCACCTTTTCTTACGGCTAAGTAATATTCCATTGTATATATGTGTATGTATACACACACACACACACACACCACATCTTCTTTATCCATTCGTCTATCAAAGGACATTTTGGTTGTTTCCATGTCTTGCCCACGAAGCATAGTGCTACTATGAACATTGACGTGCATATATCTTTACAGATAAATGTATTCAAATTTTGCGGTTAAATACCCAGAAGAGGGATTGCTGGGCCATATTGTAATTCTATTAATTTTTTGAGTAGCCTCTATACTGTTTTCCATAGTGGCTGTACCAATTTGCAGTCCCACCAGCAGTGTATGAGGGTTCTTTTCTTTGCATCTTCTCCAACACTTGTTATTACTTGTACTGTTGATTATAGTCATTCTAACAGATATGAGATGGTATCTCATTGTGGTTTTGATTTGCATTTCCCTAATAGCTAGTGAAGTTGAGCATCTTTTCATATGTCTGTTGGCATTTGTATGTCTTCTTGGGAGAAGTGTCTCTTTAGGTCCTCTGCACATTTTTTAATTGGATTTTGTTTTCTTGTTGTTGAGTTGTATGAGTTCTTTGTATATTTTAGATATTAGGCCCTATCAGAGGCATTGTTTGCAAATACCTTCTACCATTCAGATAGCTGCTTCTTTGATTTGTTGATGGTTTCTTTTGCTGTGTGGAAGCTTTTTAGTTTAATATAGTCCCATTCATTTATTTTTGCTTTTACTTCCCTCGCCTTTGAGGTCAAATTCATAAAATCCTCTCTAAATGCAAGGTCTGTAAGTTTAGTACTTATGTTTTCTTCTTTGCAATTTATTATTTCAGGTCTTATATTCAGGTCTTTGATCCATTTTAATTTTGGAGTATGGTGGGCGACAGATAGCAGTCTAGTTTCATTATTTTGCATGTGACTTTCCAATTTTCCTAGCACTATTTATTGAAGAGGCTTTCTTTTCTCCACTATATGTTTTTGGCTCCTTTGTCAAAAATTATTTGCCCATATATATGTGGGTTTACTTCTGAACTCTCAATTCTGTTCCATTGGTCGGTGGGTCTTTTTCTGCAAGTAACATGCTGTTTTGATTACTGTCACTTTGTAGTATAATTTAAAGTCAGGCAGAATGATACCTCCTGCTTTGTTTTTTTGTCTCAGGATTGCTCCAGCTATTTGGGGTCTTTTGTGCTTCCATACAAATGTAATGATTTTTTGTTCTATTTCTTTAAAAAATGTCACTGGGATTTTGATGAGGATTGCATTAAATTTGTATATTGCTTTGGGTGATAAGGTCATTGTAACTATGTTGATTCTTCCAATCTACAACATTAAATATCTTTCCATTTCTTTGTGTCTTCCCCAATTTCTTTTAATAATGTCTTTCAGTATTCAGTGTATAGGTCTTTCACATGCTTCGTTAGGTTTATTCCTAGGTATTTTATTCTTTTTGTTGCAATGGCAAAAGAAACTGTTTTCTTCATTTTTTTGGAAAAGTCACTGTTAGTGTATAGGAACACTATGGATTTTTATACCTTGATTTTGTATCCTGACACTTTACTGTAATTGTATATTGTTTCTAATAGTTTCTTGGTGGAATCTTTAGGGTTTTCTATACAGAGGATCATGTCATCTGCAAAAAGTGACAATATGACTTCTTCATTCCCAAGTTGGATATCTTTAGGGTACATACTTTTTTAAAACTTGTTTCTTACCATACTGTATGTGACAAAATAGCTTTTAAAGATCATTCTTCTAGTTTTGAATGGAGCTGTCTAAACTCTGGGAAAGGGTCAGGTCCTTGCCATCCTGAGGAATGATCTACTTATAGTAATGCACATATTTAAATGGTAAGGGGAGAGAGTAGAGGCATTACCGAAGTTAGAACAAGGGTGGGAGTATTGAGAGGAGCCTCAAATTGACAGTATAAAAAATGATGGTTGAGCATGCCCGCATGGACACTGGTGGCTATACAGAATCGGCCTTAGGCTTTTCCCTGTAATTGTTAAAGCAACTAAAAAACAAGAAGTAGACCTCAATGTAATTGCCAAATTACAAGCTATTAATTTAGCCATATACTCATGTATTGCTGTGGGCATTCTTAAACAGAATACTTTAGATCAGGGTTTCCAAATCTGGCACCACTAATGTTTTGAACAAGATAATTCTTTGTTATGAGAGGCTGTCCTATACCTTGCAGGACACCACCCTACTAGATGCCAGTAATACTCCCTCAAACTGTGACAACCAAAATTGTCTCCAGGCCTTGCCAAATGTCCCCTAGGGCACAACACTGCCTCCCCACAAGCAAAGCTGCTTTAAATACTCTAGGTCTTTCTTATGAAATCTGGTTTCACGTGAGCTATCAGCTTAGCAGCACAACTAGTATGTTTATGCTACAAATGAAAGAAAAGGTTCTAAACTGTAAGCATCACAATGAAAAAATCTAGAAATTTCAAACAAGACTATTTACAAAAAAATCTGTTGCATTAGCTACAGATCTCTTTAAAGTTCAGCTAGGCATAAAGTTACAACTTCTCAAGTAACTCTGGCAGGAGTTGGAGTTCCAAGAGACAAGCTGAGAAGTTATAGATGCTGCTTATTTGCAGTAGTTCTCTGGGGGATATTTTGACCTTTTAAAACCATGTACTAGGTACTCAACCCCAAATATTGTACTCAATTGTTTTAGAGGGTGGAGGATTCATGAACTTCTAGTCTAGTACTAATGAAAAGAAATATAGTAAGTTACAAATACAAACCACATATGTAATTAAAAATGTTCTAGTAGCCACATTTTAAAAGTAAAAAGAAACAGGTGAAATTAATTTTAGTTGTTTTATTTAATCCAATATGTCCAAAATATTATCATTTCAACATGTAATCAATATGAGAAATTATTGAGATATTTTACATTCTTTTTTCATGAGTCTTCAAAATCTAGTATGTATTTTACATTCACAAAACATTTCAATTCTGACTAGCCACATTTCAAGTGCTCAATAGCCACATGTGGCTACCATATTGGACAGCATAGATCTAGTCTTTAAGAGAGAGTACAAAGGGCAAAGGAGTAAAAGCTGCAGTAAAAAAAAAAATCCTATTCAACTTTCTATTTCTTTGTCTACGGGCACGACACCAAATGGTTATATGTCTATAGATAAGGAGAATAAGGCTTTTTAGGACATTTTGCAGTTATGAATTCCTAGTTATGTTTCTGGGTTCAAAAATTAATTATTGGTGGTAACAGACTTTAATGATAATAGCAGATTATAATATTAAACAACCCAATGGTAAATCCACTCATTTTTTGTAAGGCACATTCTATATTAGTTTATTACAAATGTAGTTACAACTGCCTTTCTTAAAAAAACCTATTATTCAAAAACTTAATTTGTAGTCATTAATAAGAGATAGAATCCTTACTGGGCCATCCCAAGGCACTGTCCTGCATCTCTTGTATATATTTACACTATGTCTGCATTTTAGTAGAGGTTGACTTAGGTAGATCTGACATACTGGAGGATAAAGAATATTAAAGTCGCATTTTATGAATTCAAAGACTTGAAAAATTTGCCAAGAATCACATAGTTTCAAAGCTGATGTGCTTAGTGAATTACAAACAGTGTTTATATCACTGCCACTTCATGGCACCCTTCATCTGAAAAACAAAATACTGGCTATTTGGAAACACTGAGAAGCATCAAATTTCTACCAGTGATTTGTTATTTTATTATTTACTGTTATTATAAATGTAAAATCTTCCTGATAACCCCTAATAGTATCACTCAATGTCATTAGGTGATGTTAATGCTCAAGAACTGTGGTCCTGAAGCAATAGCTTTAATAGGAGCTAAAAATCATAAAGCTCTCAGAAGAATGAAAAATCTTTTATGAGGAGTAGTCAACAAAATATTAGAGATAATTTCTGAGACAATAAGGAGCAGCATTAGAGGAAGAATATGCTACAATAATAACAGAAGCTCCAAGAACACCCACCCACATAAACATAAAAACACATAATTCAAGTCATAAATTATGCAAGTTTGAATTTTTGAATTGTAAATCTCCCAGAATGCATCTGTGACTACTTTGTACTTACTATAAAACTTCTGGAGAAACTGCTGCTCTAGGTTGTTATTTAGGTAAAAGGTAGCCAATAATGGGACCCAGGGTGAGCATCTGAATCAAGGGCAGCCAACTCATGACCATCTGCAGCAAGGGAGCAGTCTGGCACAAAAAGTACAAACAGCTTTGCCCAGTAGGAACAATGATAACTAGCTAGGCTGGACCTTCTCTCTAGGAGTTGAAAAGGAAAGTATGGAGGGAATCAGAAGCAGAAGAAACAAAAAGATATAAAAAGCAAAGCAGTGAGGATCTGTTAGTCATAGTAACAATGGAGCTCCAGAAAAAGAGGGCACAAGCTACTACCAGAAGGGTAGTCAGATCGCCTAGTCTCCAAAATTGCCTTGGATTCTAGAACACTAGCTTCATCTGGGTTTCTATTACATCTCCCTTTCTTTACTGACACTTTGCATCCATATGATGAATCCTGAGACCAAAGGTAGTTTAAGAAAGCTGCCTAATAAATCTGTGTACTGTTTTTCTGAATTGGCAACATTTTCTTAGAGGTGGTTAAGATCCTTATTTTGCTTTCATCCATAAAAGAACTCGGAAATGCTAAGAGAAAGAGATTCTTATATAAAAAAGTAATTTTACCCACCTGCATTTTTTTCTCTTGCTCATTTTCTCCAATAATTCCAGTACCTGTTATACTTTCACTTCCATCAATGGACACCTACAGGAATAAAATAAAGTTTAAAAAAGTTTTACATCTTGATCATTGTTTAGGCTGAATGATAAGTACATGGGGATGCATTATTGTTTACTTTTGTGTATCTCTGAAAATATCCACAATAAAAATGGGAAATTAAATTAGATTATATGACAGCTATATTTTCAATGCAGGAAAAAAACCCTAGCCCTTTTGATGTAAAACTTGAGACTTTCCTTCACTTTTTCCAATCTCTAATTTTAACTTCTTAATTTATAAGCAGTTCCATCTATACTTTATTATTTCTCTTATGGCACCCATCCTTGAATATATCTTTTTGTGACTTACCTGCCACGCATTTCTTCCTGATAAGCTCTTACCCCATTCCCTTATTTTTATTCCAATATTTCTTTCTACACTTCACTTCTTTTAAGATAAATGTTGATCTTCTTGATGCTGTCTGATTTTGACTTTTTTGTTTTTTGGTGTGGTATTTTTCTTTCATTTTAAAAAATTTTATTAAATTTATTGCGGTAACATTGGTTAATGAGATTATATAGGTTTCAACTGTTCAACTCTATAATACATCACCTGTATATAGCATTGTGTTTGATTTTGACTTTGAATTGTTAGTTTCTTATTTGATAAAGTATGTTTTCTGTTTTCTTTAATAAAAAATAAAAGATGTTTTTGACATTGTAAAATGATGTACCTTTGCTGCATACTGTTCCAAAGCACTGATGGTGTCAGGGTCGATCGTGGCATCCCCAGTGTGCAGACCTGACACTGTACCATCAGCCTGAATTGCTAAGATGGTGTCAGACTGTGGGACTTGCACTGCATGGTGGATGTAAGCTGTGGTGCCATCTTCCAGCTGAACTGCCTGTAACGCACTCTGGTCATAACTATCTGAGGGAGTGGAAGAGAATGGCAGTGAATTAAAGGCAGTCTGAAGTTTTACTGAGCAATTACGAGAGAATGGACCCATGTGCTTTACATGTGTTATTTCATTCAATCCTCACAATTTTGTGAGGCAGGTATATTTACCACCCCCATTGTACAAATGAGAAACTACAGCTTTGGGAAGTCACTTTTGTTGGGAACTAGGAAATAAAACTAATGATTATGAATCAAGATCAGTATGTTGAGAAACCAGGATCTGAATTCATATCAGTGTCACTCCAAAGTCCACTTTTTTCCTTCTAAATAACTATATCAATATACAATGTTGTGAAATAGTAAATCTATCCAATTACAATGAACCCATGTTTAACTCCCAGTACGAAAGAAAAATTTCAGAGCTTACTCTTTCTCATCTTTAAACAAATTTATTTACAAACTTCAGTATTCTAAAATTTAAAAAATTTCTCCTTTGGTTTCACAACTAAGTCTTTCTGAAACATGTTACATCATTCTATGATAAAATCTTTTATAAAGTAATAACAATAGCTAACATTTATTAAGTATTTATTATGTGATAAGAATTGTTCTAAGTGCTTTACATATGTATGCATTCTGTCATCACAACAACCTTATGATGTAAATACTGATCATAATCCTCATTTTACAGATGACAAAACTGAAGCACAGTAAAATTAAGTAATTTGCTTAAGGTCACATAGCTAAAGAGAGCATACTGAGATTTGAGCCTGGATAGTATAGCTGCAGAGCTGTGCTCATCACTTCTATGCATTCCATCTCAAACACCTGGTCCTCCCCACACAAAATTAGTAAACATTAACATTTTGCCATATTTGCTTCAGGTACTTTTAAAAGTTTTATTTAGTTTTAATTAAAGATCAACATGAAGGACCTTGATAAAGAATTTATATCTGAGAAGAAAAAAATCAACAATTTAACTTTCATATATTTAATTAAATATTTTAAAAGCAGCCTCTATTTGATGTCTTCCAATGAACAGTGATTTGCTATTCTGACCTGTTACTAGACAGCTCAAGTTATTAGAAAGTCTTTCCTTAGATTGTGCCAAAAATCTCCCATCTTGTACTAGAGAACAAGCACAATTCTTCTTTTACATGACAGTACTTCAGTAACTAAAGGCAGGTCTTATTTTTCCCACACCCTGATTTTCCCTTATTTTATTTATATTTCCAAAACCATTTTACCTTTGGAGGCATGGTGAATAAATGCTGTAGTTCCATCTTCTAATTGTACTGCTTGACCATCTTCTAGACGTAAACTATCCCCTGCTCGAGAGCAATGCTTACATTTAGATCCCATGTTTTACGATAACTCAGCAACAACAGAGTAAATAAATCATTAGACACATTATAAAACCTACACTTGCTTTATGGGTCCTGAACATTTAAGTAACATTTAAGCTCTGAATAAGTGTTTTAAGGTAAAAAGATTTTAAGCTACTTGTTTTAGGAGTCTATACCAGGAGATAAGGAAAGTTGAAAGAATGGGTAAAAAAAAAAAAGAAATGAGAGACTTGTAGGACTGCTCAAATAACAGAAATATTTACTTAGGACTGTTGCACATTTATCTCCAGAATGTAGTCCAGTAACTAATTATCTTTGAGAGAAAGTCTTGATTAAGTGAAAATGGATTTTAGATGCTCTCTTTGACATCAACTGGTCTTCCATTTCAGAAGGAGACTAAAGATCAGGACTAACTGTAAGCATTAAGAGGAACTGGAGGTGACAAATACTGAAGTATGAGAATCAGAAGGGTAAATAAGTATCAAATACTTACTACTTTTGGGTAAGGGTACATGTTGAACATAGGCAGCAGAGCCATCTTCTAACTGAATGACCTGGCCATCTATGAGTTTTCCATCTGGAAGAAAGCATTTAAACCAATAAATTAGCACAAGCAAAAAATTTTAAACTCTACAATTTCAAAATGATTTCAACTATAAAAACATACACTACTTAAGATCATGTTCATCTTGATTCTTCCCTCAATGTTCTGAGGCAATTCAATAACACATCCAGTGATCCTACAGAAAGCAGAAAATCCTCCCTCAGCCATCCTTCCTCCCCTCCAATTTTCAATTAGACAAGTTCAAGAGGAAGAGTGGCTCATCACAGCAGGCTACATGAGTTGAACCTCTATATACCTTTCAGAGCCATTTAGGAACAGTAACTCTGACCATGGGGGAGCTGAAGCTGGGAAGAATAGACAGATATGTCAGTGTATATGAGGCCAGCTGTCATTCTCATCTCTGGGGGCATAAGTCCCTTGACTATGTATATACATGCTCAGTAGGTTTCTATAAAAATGAGGCGTTTTAGTCTAGGCTATTCCTTGGAGCAAAGTAAACACTGATTTGGAGATAATGTTATATAAGCAAAATCAAATGTCTTTATTCTTATGCTATTTTGTAAAAACATTAAATAATAATTTGAACCAAAAAAAATAAGGAAAGTCTTATTAGAAACAGGTTGGAGACACTCCCTCCTCACCTCATCTCCTCTAATTTTGATACCCCACAGTATCTTACAAACATCTCAATGGGTGTTCCCAAATTATCAAAACAAATTTTAGTTAAACCGAAACTATTTTAAATGACCATATGCAAAACAGCATCTTCAGAAGGGGTTGGTAAGGGATATAGTTGTTAAGTGCTCCCACTCTGAGTTATGCATTGCTGGTATTAATCAATGGGCTATATAAATATCAGACACGTACCTTTAGAATTGTGTTGTATATAAGCGGTAGAACCATCTGCAAGTGTTACTGCTTGCAAGCTTACACCTTCCATATTTTCTAAATTGTCACCATCTATTATTAAAAAGATAGTTATTTTCTTCAGTTAACTGTCATACATGAGTGTTTAAATTTTTAAAAATAAAAATTAGGTAAAAGGCAGACTGCTTAGATTTCTTCTAGCATTTATAAAAAATATTTCTCTGCCCTACTGTACCCAGCATCCACACCAAGGTAAAAATTCTCATAGAAAGCTTAGCTTTGAGTTGCCTTTAGCTATATGAGGAAGAGGGAAGTAAACACAGGGTTGTGAGTTTTCATTTTCCCTTCAGATAAATGATATTTTCAAGCCCACATGATCAAGGCTGCTCACCTGCCACAGTCACTGCCTCTGTCAGGCACAGGGTAACATGCTGAGCCTCCATTCCTCCTCCAGGAAACTCTGTCATTCCCTGAGAATCTCGATTTATTTGGGCTAACAACATTTTTTACCTTGAAGAAAAATATAAGCACTTGAGAACAAAGAATGATGCATATGAAATAAAAGCTAGAAAGAATATTTATGAACCATAAAAAATTGCTAAGGAAGTAAACTGTGTTTAAAATAAGCTGAAATTTCACTTATTGGTTAAGAGTATTAACCCAAAGTCTAAGTTATGTTTTTCATAAATCATTAGTAAAAAATTGAGCACACTGACAAGTCTTGCCTATCAGTTTTGTACCATGTTTAAAAGTTCCATAATTAGAGTTCTTTGGGTTTAACACGGTTGAAGATTCCCACTTACAATCCATTTGCAGTCCTATTGATTTAATCTTCAGAAATCTATCCTGAATCTGGCCACTTTTCACAACCTTCGCCATTACTTCCCTTGATTCAAGTCATTATCACCTCTGACCCATAATACTGCAAAAGCACCTGCTTCTCCTGTGACCTTCCCACGGTCTCCTCTCAACACAGTAGGCAGACTGCCCTTTGTTAGATAGAGCACGTACCTCTCTTGCTCAAAATCTTCTGATGACTTCTCATCAGCGTAAAATCAAAGTCCTTACACTGGCCTATGAAGCCAGTGATCTTTGCCCTGGTTTCCAGCTACTCTCCATCTCATTCATTCTATTTCAGCCACACGGGTCTCCTTGCTTTTCCTCAGACATACTGGGTGTTCAGCTGTCTCGGGGCCTTTATATTTGATATTCCTTCTGCTTGAAACATTCTTTCCAATATTTTCATTATTATTTCCTCATTTTCTTCAACTCTTTGTTCAGTGTCACCTCAATGAAAGCTTCCTTGTTCAACTCATTTCAAACCGTACCTCCCATCCTCCAACCATGATATACTCTAATCCTCTTCCCTCCTTTATATTCCTGCATAGTACTTATTATTTGACATATTACATGTATTTACTTATTTTGTTTGTTTTTTATCTATTTCCCCCTCCACTAAAATGGACAGGAATTTTTACCTATTTGCTCATTGCTGACTCAAGTACCTAAAATGTACTTACTTGGCACACAGAAGACACAGAATAAACGCTGAATAAATGGATGAACAAATGGCTGTATTACCAATCACCAGAACAACCTCCGTCCTCCTTTCTCTTGCTTCTACATCTCTTTACCTCTGTGGGCCTGAGTGTTCTCAAATAGGATTTGGGATAACTTAGCTGCCTTGAGCCAGGGAACTGGACCTGAGTATCTAACTCTTAAGGACCTTTCCAGGTCTAAAAATTTGATTTTTAGTGTCAACATTTAAAATTGTAATATGGAGATAGCAGTAATAACTTGTAATTATACTTATTTAGGAGTACTTAGAGATTTTTGTTTTAGAAACTCTATAAACTGTACCTTCTTTGGGCTAAAGCCAGGGACTGTGGTTTAGATTTACAAAATGGAATCAGAACTATAATAAAAGTCAGCCGGGTTGACTTTTCAGAGATTCTTGAAAGATTCATAGAGCAGACTGAAACTTCAATACTTTCTTGCTACCTCTGAGGGTTAATAGAGATGTCTCAAGTAACACTGGTACTCTGCTGTTAAGACGCCCAATGAGTACTGAACTGGGACATGCAAATTTTCAGAACAAGTACCATCTCTATATAACAGAAATAAATTAAGATAAGGACCTGGAGGGCAAAACACCTATAAAGATGAAGCAAGTATTACATGATGTTAAAAAAAAATCTAAGGTTTGATTGTAATTCGAGACTTTGACATTTTAATTCAATTATTTATAAATCTCCAAATAACTACAATATATAGCATCAACATGTAACTGACATGCCTGCAATTAATAAAAATTGTCTCTTGTCTGAAAAACCTGTCAACTATTAAATTTATGTAGGAAGGTTTCACAGCACCTATAGTTTCAATTCTAATAGAAAAAAATCTACCCTAACTGAAAGATAAAGAGACAACCATTTTCTAGACACAAATTGCTGGCAAAATACATGAGGCAGTGAAGGGAGAAAGGGCTCAGAAGAGTTCAAATGGGTACTATAATTACCAGGGATAATAAGTAATGGCAGATATACAGCCCATCTTATTTTTACAGTTCTCAAGAAGATTCTATGTTACAATTAACGCCTTTGTTAAAAAAAATGATCAAATGGAGAAAATCTGATAGCGAAAAAAAGGAATAAACAAGCCAGAGATCAAACACTCTAGCGTCACTCACACCATATCCATCATTTCTTGATCATTTTGTCACCAACACCTTCAGGTTGTATGAAATGAGCATGTAAGATACACACAGTATCTTTGGAAAGGGCCACTTTTTGAAAAGCAGTCAATTTCATGTGGTTTGATCATGAATCAGACAGAGGAAGCAGTCCTGAAGCACGATAGAAATCTCCAATGAAGACATAATATGTCTTCAGAAATAAAGTTCCTGCCTTTCTGGAAGGTGATGATGTATGTTAGCATAGGAGACAAAAAACAAAACAAAACAAAACAAAAAACAAAAAAACACCAGAAATGTAGCAAATGTTATATCCAGAATATATAGAAAACTTCTACAACTCAACAACAAAAACCAAAATGATCTGGACCCTACTAACTTCTCCAGTAGGGTGGATAACCACCCTGGTTTGCCTAAGACTGAGGAGGTTCCAGGGACATGGGACTTTCAGTTTTGTTTTTTTTGATTTGTTTTGTTTTGTTTGGGTAGGGTATGGGGTGCACTTTGTTTTAAAACTGGGATAGTCTTGGGCAAATCAAGACAAGTTGATCACTATCCTCCAGAATCTTGTTCTAGCCACAACCTGCTCACATCCTATACTCTAATAATATTGGTTAAAATTCTAGTAGTTAATGATACTGATTTCATTTAATAATACTAATATCATTTAATATTAAAATATTAAATAAAAATAATAATGGTGAAGATAACTAACCTTTGATGTCAAGCATTAAGGTTAATTCATTTAACCCTTTTAGCAATCCTATGAATTAAGTAACATTTTATTGTTATTTTGCAGATAAAGAAAATGATCAGAAATGTTAAATGTTCTTAACTCCACAACATAATTAAATAACAAAGTCTGCCTTCTAACCATTTGGCTCAACATGAGCTACTGGATTATTTGCCCCTCCCAGACAGCCCCATGTGTCTCTTGCATCTGGGCCTCTAAACATTACTATTCATGTCATCTAGAATACTCCTCCTCCTCTCTTTACTTAGCTAAATTTTTCTGGTTTCAGAGTGCACCAGAAAAAGTTATCTGAACTTCCCAATTGGGTCTGAATGCTTTAGATGTATTTCCCATAATACTCTGTCTATACTGTTATCATATCACAGTACACTACCCATTCTTTACCAGAGTGGGCAGTATATCAGTATTAACTAGTTATTAGACTGTTTAAGGAGGATGTTCCTATAGGTAGATTACAAAGCATGGGTTATACCTAGGAATGCTTATAAGAGGTAATATAACATTATAGTTAAGAATGAGGGCTCTGGAACCAGACAGCCTGCTTCAAAATCTCATCTTTCCACATACTATTTATGTGACCTTGGGCAAGTTACTTAATTGCTCTGTGCCACAGTTTCCCTATCTGTAAAAGGAGGGTACTTAACAGAGCTATTGTGAAGACAAATAAATATAGATACTTTAGAACAGCACCTGGCATTACATATATGTTTGCTATTAATGCTTATCAGTAGTTTTAAGCTAAATGAGAAGAGATTATACGGCCCATGTCTCTGTCTTATTGACTATTACTACTAGGTTTTTGGGGTGGAGGTTGGAATAGATTACATTCTTAAACTCCCAGGATTAATATTACTGGATCAAAAAATTTGAGCATTTTTATGGCTATGACAATTTGCTGCCATTGCTTTTATGAAGTGTGCTAACTGCACTGCCACCAGCAACATGAGCATGCTCCTTCTACCACATCTTTACTGGTGCTGGATTTAGATCTGACTGTTACAAGAACAGATGAATGATTAGTCAAAAAAGATTAAAGAAGGGAAGCATAAAAATGACATAGACCTTAAATATTTTAAATATGTAAACATACATTCATTTGCTAGTTTTTGATAGAAAGCCAAGGCCTTTTACTCTGAGAATTAGTCTGTGAATCTGTTCAACATTGCCTTTTTGCAAAAATCACTAGCATGATGCATTCCAGTTGGGGTTACTTTAAAAAAGAGCAAGAACTTAAAATCCTTGCAAAGGGATTTTAAGACAGAATCTTTCCAGATTTAAACATTTCTCTCTCCTCTCATAGTTATAATACTTACAGGACTAAGTCCAATTCTTTAGTCTGACATTCAGGTTACTCTCCAGTCTGGCCCTACTGATCATTCTAATTTCATTTCCTGTTATTCTCCTTTAGATCTTTACCTTTATCATGGTCAAACTACTTAAAAAAAAATGTGTGTGTGTGTGTGTGTGTGTTTTGAATAAATATCCATGACTGACATTCTTAGTAGTATATGTATGTATAGATACATGTATGTGTGTACACACAAATACCAGATAATGTGCACGCTTTTAGGGATATAGAGAGGTAAAAAAGAAGTGGTCCTTGTGAAACTCATTCTATCCTGACAGACAAGTGAAAACAGATAACTAAAACACAATGTGGTGACTTTTGGTCAAGATGGTTTAATAGGTAAATGCTGTGCTTGCCTCCTCCCACAACTACATCAAAATTACAACTAAATTATAGAATCACCCTGGAGAACTACCTGAAGGCTAGCTAAACAGAACTTGTAACTAAGGACATAAAGAAAACATGTCAAGACTGAAAAAAAAAAAGATTAAGACAACTTGGCACTAGCTATCAAAATTTTAAACACAAGTTTTAAACCAAGTAATTCTTTTGGGAACTTATTAAATGTGCAATTTTAATTGTTATATTATTTATAATACAAAAAATAGTACAATCTAAAAGTCCATCAATAGGGACAGGTTAAGTAAATTAAAGAATATCCATAAATGAAATATGCAGACATTAAAAGGATAGATCTATATGAAATATGTCCAAACATACTGGTAAGTGGCATCAAGCAAACTGCAGAAGTTTATGTGGTATCAATGCATTCATGTTTTTAATAAAACTGTATATAAATATCTACATAGGCTTGTATATACACTTAAAAATTAACATGGTAACCTCCCAGAAATGGGACTAAGGGATGAGGGTGGAGTGAGGAAAGGACTTTTAATTTTTACATATACCTTCTATGAGTTAAAAAACTTTTTAACCATTTATTTTGTTCATGGTTTTTAAAAATTAAAACTAGTTACTTTAAAAAAGTTACTATAAACAAAAGTATTAGAGTAAGGAGCACTTAACTTTGCCTTAGGGATGCAGAGGCAGGACCCGTGAATTTGGGTATAAAAAGAAAAGTAAGCATTTCCTAAAGATTAGAAGAGAGAGCGCAGTCCAGGCACAGGAAAGTTTTTGTTGCTGGCTTTTCCAAAGTGCCAAGCCCCTCACTACCCAGATCTCAGTCCAGTTATCATTTGAATCCTACAGTATTTGCTGTTATTTGGCTTGTAGCTCAGGTTACTATGAATTACTAATCATGTTTTTATTATCATAGGCTTCATCTGCATGTGGAGTTATAATTTGCTGAATGCTATCTATTTGAATTCTGCTCAGCTCCTGGGCAATTAACCAGTTCCTGAGCTTCCGTTTCCTCTTTAGAAAAAAATGGGAGAACACCTTCTTGATAAGGCTGTTGCAAGAGTTAAGTGAATTAATGTACGTAAAGCCCTTAAACTCAAGATGTTTTCTTTCTACAGGTGAAGAAAGTGAGATTTCTAGAACCTTGTTTTTGACTGAAAGGCTTCTGATTCCTAATATCTAATGCTCCTCTTCCTCTTCCTAGTCCTTTAACTCCTACATTCAGTCTGCTCATTAGACTATAAGCCCTCTAAGATACGTAATGTGTCCCATGGGTCTGTGGAATTCTGATGCCTAAGATTATATGTTCACTAAAGAGCTAATGAGTTTAATGGCAGTTTGTACTTGCTACATACACATAACACCACATGTTGCAGTGCTTTACAATTGTCCTCCATCATCTACACCCAGCCAGGCTGACCTAGTTCCTAGTATACACCTCGCTTGTCTTGCTTTTGCACGTATTGTTAAGTGTCACCTCTTACCTGAAACGGCCATCCTACCACCAACTCCTTATTTCTTATTTTCTATCACAGAACTCTATATCCTGCACAGGAGAATTTCACTTATCAGAATTTCTAAATGAACTCTAAGTTCCATGATGGCAGGGCCCTCATCTGTCTTATTAACCCTGGAATTTCTAGTGCCTATAAGAATGCCTGACACGTGAGACATGATTACTAAATATTTGTTGAACAAATGAATCTGAATGAGGTCATGGCTAGTTCACTGCCTGAGACAGGATTAAAGATTAGGTCTTCTTTTATTCCAATGCTCTTTTCAATGTATCTCATTTTCTATAATATGCTATTGTATTATGTGTATATAGCAAGTACAAATTGCCAATAAGTGATTCCAACTTCTTGCGACCATTACTTCATACTATATAAATCTTTATTTTCAATACAAGGCTAAATGAATTCATCATTATTTAACTTAAAGATGTGTACAAATAGCATAATAACATCCATGCTATGCCATATTGTGTACAGTATTCAAAATACTATATCATTCTAGGTACTAGACATCTGATATTTTAAAAGTAAAAAAGGTGGGTACTTGGTAAATTACTGAATAACTCATTTGAGAGACTGAGCTTTTAAGCCAGTCATAGGTTCAGTTCCAGCTTTGCCATGTAATACCTGGACAAGTTACTCTATAAGCTTCAGTTGATTCACCTGCAAAAGAGGGACAGTAACTCTAGTATTTGACTTAGGTTTGTAGTTAAGATAATAAGTTTATGTATATACGTAAAACACTCAGTAAGTCATTTAATTTACTGCCTGGCCATAGGTGCTGAGTAAAGTGGTATTTTAAGTACAAAATAAATGCAGTTAGTTAAATGCCTGTGTCTACACATTAATAGGCAAGTTACTTTCACAGGGTGCAGAATTCTCACTGCGGCAGTTTTAAAATGGGATTAGATTTACGGGAAAATATGGAGTAAAGTTTATTAGTGTTTTCAAAATCTTTTCTATGAAGGAGAGGGTGTTTTCTCTGTCTAAATTCATCTTAAAAACAAAATAATTTTGATTTACAAGTACAATGAAGTTTAAAACACTGTCTTACAAATTAAGCACAGAAAGGAGCAATGACACATGGAACCCAACTTTTAATAACTCACTATGTTCTGAAATAAAGTCAGGAGCAAAAAGCCTTAGAACTAGGTAAAACGTCAGATTAAAATAAAAACTAGATAAAAACTTCAAAGTTAATTATGAAAACCTCAGGACTCAGAAGTTCTCCTCACATGTTCATAAGCTACATATGTATTATAAATAATAACAACAGCTAAAGTAATAGCAGAGGTACGATTCCTCAATCTAGCTAGGTCATCCAGCTAGGTGAAATGGTGCAGCCACTTGGAAAACGGTTTGACAGTTACTCACAGGTGGACCATAGTTATCATATGACCAAGAAATTCAACTTCAATGTACACACACCCAAGATAAATGAAAACATATGTCCAACAAACAAAAACTTGTACGTAAATGTTCATAGCAGCTTTACGTGTAACAGACAAAAGATGGAAACAATCCAAATGTCCATTAACATATGATGGATAAATAAAACATGTTATGTCCATACATAAAATATTTGGCAACAGAAAGGAATGAAGTACTGACACATGCTATAACATGAACTTTGCAAATATTACATTAAGTGAAAGAAGCCAGTCACAAAAGCCCACATACTGTGTGATTCCATTCATATGAAATGCTCCGAATAGGCAAATCTGTAGATCAGTGGTTGGAAAGGGGTGGGAAGTTAAGGGAAAATGGGGAGTAACTTAAAGGGTAGTTTCTTTTTAGAGTGATGAACATGTTTTAAAATTGTGGTGATGGTTGCACAACTCTGAATATACTAAACCAATTTAATTACATACTTTTAATGGCTGAATTGTAAGGAGTGTGAATATATACCGATAAGCTGTCATTTCAAAAATGTGTGAAATTTCCAAAATATGCCCGTTACAAATCTCATTAGTTTTTGCGTGATCTCCTTACTTCTCTTACTAAACACTTAACAATGAACTTACAGTAAAATAACATTTAATATTGCATGTTTTTTGTCAACTACAGCAAAATCCACGTATCTTCTAAGATTCAGGACAATGCCGAACCTACAATTTTCACATCCCTCCACCACCCCACCCACCCCACCCCGCCCCATGGTTGTACTAGTTTATTAGACACTTTAAAAGCAAAGACTGAAACTGATTTTAAACAAATAATGCGTTTAGCAATGGTCTTCTTTCCTACTTTTTGCTTAACTTCATTACTGCGGGTAAACATGTTAAAAAAAAGCATAAGGGAATGGAGTAAAAATTGGTTCACGTTCCCCAGTGTTACAAAGCAACTGAAGGATTCGTTCACTTTGGCCACAACCGAGAAAAAGGAGAAGTAAAATAAAATTAATAACTCTATTATTTGATGTTAAGCCTCAGTGGCCTAAAAATAAAAAATTAAAAATAAGTGAGGGGAACAAGTGATCTGTGCACGAACTGGGTGGGAGGAAATTCTAGGAGCAATCTGCAGGTGGGGTCCGAGCGGGCCCTCGGCCAGTCCTGCCGCCAGCGCCCCAGCTGAGGCCTAGTGCGGACCGTGGCCCGACGTCCCAGCCGGAGGAGATTCGCCTCGGCGGCGTCTGGGGACTTGCTCCGCGCGGAGGTCAAGCCGAGAAGCGCTACCCAGATCCAAAGGGCTCCACCCTTCCCTCCTTCACTCCCTCCCCTCGGCGGTCCCCTGAGGGGAACAGGCGGGGCACAGCGCGCAGAGACTAGGGATGGGGGTGGCGTCCTCAGTGAGAAACGCTCCGCCGCCCCAGAGTGGCGGCCGCGGGTTATTAATAAACTCTGCTTCTGCCGAGGCGCCGCTGCCGCGGCCGGCCGTAGAATCGGCAGGGCCTGCGGCGGAGGCTAAGCAGCTGGAGTCAGAGCCGGGGCCCGAGTGGGCCCACGCCGCAGCGCTGAGGGCGGCGGCCGGGCGGAGAATAATGCACACTGGGTAAAAACACATTTATATACGAACCTCCGAGAAAATTTTCCAACAATTCCTTCGTCCGACCACCATGCACCAGGACAGGAAACAGCCGCCCGGCCCCCAGGCCCCGCAACCCGCATAGCGAGTCTGAAGCCCGCCCCCAGCCTCCATTGGGCTGTCACTACGTCATTCACTGGCCGCCTTCTGCTTGCCATTGGCTCAAATTTAGGCGATGGGAGACGAGACCGCCTTATCCACGCCTCAGTTTCGTTACGTCAGCCTTACAGCTAGCGCCTGAGTGGCTTGCGTGAAGTGCGGAATCAAAGTTCCTCTGTCTGACTGGTTGGCAGAACCGCTCATCCCAGACAGACACCGCCTGGCTGACAAGTGAATTATGCCGATTCTGGGGCCCCAGCGGGAGGCGCCATTTTGTAGCGAGGGAGGGAGGTTGGTCCTTGTGACTAGCTGGGAGGGAGAAGAGGTGACTGGCGCCATTTTCCCCAAAGGGGCTGGGAGGTGGCCTTGGTTCTCCCGGTGGGCTTGTTGGAGCGCGTCCTGGAGACTGGTTGGGCTCTGTCTAGCGATTGTCGAGTGTCACCTGTTGGGAGGGAAACGGTCGGGAGGGGTAGGACAGGATGGGAAGCCTAACAGCTCCTTGGGGGCTCTCGATGCCCGCTGAGGCCTTTGAACTTGGGAAGAGGCTCTGCTTTCTCCAGAGCTGCTGTATGCCGGTCACAGGCTGGCAAGCCTCCCTGTGCATCTGCAACCGTCGGGGCATCACCGTTGGGTTGGGGGGAACCTCCTGCCCCTGCTGAAGCGCCGGCGGAGCTTGGCACGGGGCGATGGTCTTGGTCTCTGCTGGGAGATGCTACGGATCCTTTTGCGCTTGCATGTTGTTAGGTTCAAAACCTGAAGTCGTCTGTAATGGTGTCGCGACATACCTTGTGTGTCGCGAAGAAAAGGAAAGTCAGAAGGGGGGAAAAGAATTGACTGAGGCTCCCCAAACCTATTAAGAATGGATACAAATTAGTTGTAAAGATTGGGTCACTTTTGTAGATCTTAACCCAAACTTTTTCTATGCTATTGGAAATACTAGCTATTTCAGAAGTATTGAGTAAGTATTCATTCGATTTGGTAACCAGGCTGAGTAAAGGTGAGATAAAATGTATAGACAGACTCAACGTTTGTTAAATCTGGCATTCCATATGGAATTGAGTAATGAAGAATGAGGAGGTTGGCCGGTTGTTACAGGTTTGTGTTCTGCTTGCAAAAATTGGAGAGCGCTGCGTAAGGTTAGGTTCCTTTTACATTTCAGGTGATTTTGGAATGACCAAGGGGTTAAATCAAAAAAGTTAAAGACAGCCTTCGTCAGAATGAGGATAATTAAAGTGTTTTGATTTACATTTGAGCCTGATTTGAGATTTTAACGATAACCTTTTTGGTAGGGAGTAAGGGGCAGGCTGACCCTAACCAAATTACAGTTGCTGTTGGTTGAGATTTTAACGATAACCTTTTTGGTAGGGAGTAAGGGGCAGGCTGACCCTAACCAAATTACAGTTGCTGTTGGTGCTTAATGCCAGTCAAAGGAAAATAGGACTTTGAGTTTCCTTTGACTACATATTCTTTGGAAGTTATTTTTTACGCCCTTCTAAAAATAAAAAATGTGACACAAAATTGGATTAGGTTACTTGAAACTGGAAGAATTGGCTCACTTAAAATAGTCTCGTACTCAATGGAGAGTCCCTTTGTCAGAGGGAAGTTGCGTTCAGATGAAAAACAAGGTGTTTTTATACTTTGTGTACCTTCAGATGTTATATGTATCTAGTAATCAGAAATGTTAATAAAAGATTCCTTATACTATTATGCAGTTTAGTAATTTATTACTTATACCCGTGCCTGTAGGCTACTACTTAAAACACTAATACAGGATCTCAAAAATAATTTTAAATTGCCCTTTAATTGTAAATTGCAGTTGCAGGACATCTTTATATCTCCAGAACTTAAAGAGTAGTTGTAAAAATTGAATGGTAGTGGCGGACAGGATGCTGTAATTCAAATCTGATTCAGAGAGAAACCTTAATTCTGATTTTGTCACGGGTAATAGAACTTTGCGTTAACAGTATTTACCAGTGTCTATAGAACAGAGATCAAATGTACAAAGTGTTCAGGGCCATCCATTATCTTCAGATTTTTCCCCAAATCACCTCCTGTCCCTTATCTTACTATATTTTAATGACTTGAAAACATTTTATTTCCAACCAGTGCTAGTCTAGGCTTTTAAAGCTGGACCATTTTGCCCAATTTTCTAAGTAGTTTATTTCTTGCTCCTTTTAAAAAATGATTTTTCAAATATTTCTTTCAGTAACTCAAAACATTCTGGAGAATTGATTTTGGCATATTTGTACAGTGATGTAGCCATGAAAGTGTAGAAAAAAAAGATGGGGACGACAATAAACTCTTAAAAGTATTTCAGACAGGGTGTTATAGGTGACATTTGTTATTTCTGTAATGAAATTATGAATTTGTATTTTTTTTTTTAAATTACAGAATTCTAAATCAAACTAGTAGTTTGCTCTCTCCATTGGGAACTGTGGCTGTAGATGTGTCACTTGTCTCACAACCTGTTGTCTCATCTGTAAGGTAAAAACCATTTATGCCATGGTATGATTGGAAGGATATATGAGAATGTAGGTAAACAGTTCCTATCAGATGCATTCAAGTGCTTAATGTTAGCCTGTCTTTCTCCAGTTCTGACTTAAATGGTCTACAGCAGGGCCCAACCTCAGGGACAGACCAGTACCCGTCTGTGGCCTATTAGGAAGCAGGCCCCGCAACCAGAGAGGAGTGAGCAAAGCTTCATCTATATTTGAGGCTGCCCCCTTCACTATCACTGCCTCAGCTCCACCTGATTGTCAAGCATTAGATTTTCATAGGAGCACCAGTCCCTGAGGACCACTGGTCTACAGCAGTGGTCCTTGAGAACTTTGATAGCTCCTTTGTGATTTTGGATGAAAGCTGTGAAAAACCGCTGTAGTTTCATAGAGGATCATGGACCTAGAGTTGAGTCCTTGGTCTGTAGACTAGGCTCCTTTAGTTAATCTCACTCAGCTTCCACACTAAAAGCATTAATCAGGGCTCAATTAGAATCCGTTTTGGAAGTGTGTGATTAGGCTACTTAAAATGTTCCTTTTTGATCTCATAAAAATGGTTCTCGGTATATAGCTGACACAAGCATAGCTGTAATACAACTAGTAACGTTTTATTAGTAATTTCATGATTCCCTTTATTGCAAACTGATGCAATTCCAGTTTGAATGCAATTTTTCCATTTTACCAAACCTACCCTTGGACCACTTGTTAATCTCATTCATTGTATCTTTGAAAAATCATCTAATAGTGAGCTCCAAGGTTTACCATCTGTGGTTAATGTGTATTGCGTTTTAGTGGCAAACTAATAGGGAAATGTTAATCTTCTAAACCCCTGAAGATTCTAGGTGTCCCTTTAAAGTTTGATACCTCCACAAGATTCTAATCATTTTGGTTTCTAATTACATTTGCTTAAATCTAAAGTAGAACATTCCAGACAAAAGGAAAACCAAGTTTCATTAATATATGTAGTAAGTCTGGTGTTTTCAGCAGTAGAGTTAAATAGTGGATAGTCCATGAATGAAACCAGTTTTTAACATTTTCTGGGAATCGAGATGAAATGAGAATTTTTTTTAAGACGAAGCTCATGTTTTCAAATAAGCGATAAGATTGATACCATTTTATAGAAAAACACTTAAGCGCTGTAATTTTGGGGGCAGTTTGGCTTAGTCTTAAATTTCTAATACTGTGTATTACATTTAAATTTATAAAGAGATGAAACATTTACAGAAAAAGTTTTAAGGATTACTCCCCCGCCCCAACTTTGGCACTAGCTTGGGTTGTTTGATATAGTGGCATTTTTTTAAAAAATAGCAAAATGAAATTTGGGGGGAATATGATCCTAAAAACTTTTCCCCCTAATATGGTGACTGCTACACAGCCATAGTAAAACTATTCTTATATACATACAATATTTCATGTTACACTTTAGGGAACTTTAACCAAATTTGAGGCTCACTTTTAAATGAAAATTATCAATATTCATATACCATAAAACCATTTTAAAATGTATACTTAAGTAGTTTTAAGTGTATTCACAAGGCTACGCAATTATGACCACTATCTAAGTCAAAACATTTCATCATCCCCAAAAGAAACCCTGCACCATTATAATGCAGTCGCTCTTCATTTCCTTCTCCCCCCTGCCCCTGGCAACCTCATCTCCTGTTTCTATATATTTGCCAATTCTAGGCATTTCTATAAATGGAATCTTCTGACTTCACTGTTTTCAAGTTCACCCTCGCTGTAGCACATAACAGTACTTTATATATTGCCAAATATAATTTTACGGATATACCACAGTATTGTTCATACATTCTTAAACTGACAACTACTTGGGTTATTTCTACCTTTTGGCTATGCTAGTATGAACCACCATGTACAAATTGTGTGGACATGCGTTTCACTTCTCTTGAATATATACATCCAGGAGTGGAATTGCTGGGTGATAATATTTTCATTCTTTGAAGAATTGCCAAACTTTCCTGGAACAAATTAGCATTTTATGTTATCAGCAGTATATGTTTCTAATTTCTCCATATTGTCACCAGTACTTGTAATTGTCTACCTTCTTGATTATAGACATGCTAATAGGTGAAATATCTTATTTTTATTTATTTGCATTTCCCTAATGACTAGTGATGCTGAGCATCTTTTTCAATGATATTGGCCATTTATCTTTGGAGAATTATCTACTTGGATTCTTTCCTGTTTTTGTTGTAGTGAGTTGTAAACGTTCCTATATACTCAGGATTTGCAAATATTTTTTCTGAATTGTCACTTTCTAAAGTGTCTCATTTGACGTATGAAAACTTAAATTTTGATGAAATCCAAGAAACCGTTGTTGCCTAATTCAGTCACAAAGACTTACACCTACATTTTTAAAGGCTTGTAGTTTAAGATCTTATATTTATATCTTTGAACCATTTTAATTTTTGTGGGTGGTGTGAGGTTAAGGGTCAAACTTCATGCTTTTGTATGTAGATACTTAGCTGTCTTAGAACCTTTTGTTGAGAAGATTCTTTCATACATTTAATGGTCTGGGCACCCTTGTCGAAAATCAGCTGACCACAGATTTAATGGTTTATTTTGGACTCAATTTTATTCCACTGGTCAGTGTCTATCCTTACACTAGTATCACTGTTGGGATTACTAAATCATGTTCAGAGTCAAGATTGTGTTGGCTATTCTGAATCCCTTTTATTTCCAAAAAGATTTTAGGATTTTTGTCAATTCCTGCAAAAAGGTAGCTGGGGTATTTTAGGAATTACAGAATTTATAGATCAATCTGGGGAATACTGGCATCCTCATGGTATTATCTTCAAATTCATGAACATGGGATGTCTTTCCATTTATTTGGGTCTTCTTTCAAAAAATTAGTTTTTTCACTTTTTAGATTTTTTCCCTAAGTATTTTTTGATGCTATTGTACATGGAATTTTCTTAATTCCACTTTGGTTTCACTGCCATATAGAAATAACTGATTTTGTATATTGATCTTGTGCCTGCAACCTTGAAGTCATTAGCGTTTTGTGTGGACTCCTTAGAGGTTTCTGTAAAATGATGTAATCTGCCAATATAGTTTCAATCTGGATGTCTTTATTTCCTCTTCTTGCCTAATCGCCCTGGCTAGACCCCCATATACCATGGATAGAAGCGTTCAAAGGGTACACACTTGTCTGGTTTGTAATCTTAGGGGGGTAAAGTTTTCAAGTCTTTCTTCTTTAAATCCATTAGCTTTAAGGTTTTTGGTAGATACCCTTTTTCAGGTTGAAGATGTTCCCCTGTATTTCTAGGTTGTGTTTATCAAAAGGGTTTTTGAAGGAAACATTAAAAGCCTGATAAGAGGAATTTAAACACAGGATTCAAATACAACTCACAAATTTTAATCTATACATACACGAAAGCAGAATCTTTAAGTATATAAAGGAATTATCTATCACCTGTGCTTAAAACCTGGCAGAATTACCTCACACACACATAACTTTTATAGATACCGAGAACTGGTGAATGCCAGATGGGTGAGGGATTGGGAAGCTGGGTAGAAAAGATGAAAGGATTAAGAAGTACAAACTGGTAGTTATAATACAGTCCATACTGCACAGGGAATAGGCAGTAATAACTATGTAAAGTGCCAGGTGGGTAATCAGGCAGATCACTTTGTAAACTATATGAATGTCTCAACACTATGCTGTACCACCTGAAACTAATATAATAGTATTGAATGTCAACTCTAAATGAAAAATAAAAATTAAAAAACAAAATATATTCCTCCTGTTGTGATAGAATCCTGGATTTCTAGGTGGGAACCTAGTTCTTCTATATATGGAACACATGCACCAAAGTGTTTAATGCTACTGCAGTAGTAGCCAACTTTATCAAGGGTAAAACCTAAAATTGAGGCAGACACTGACAAATAGTCACAGATAATCTTCACCAAAACTTAAATTATATAGAACAGAGCTGATATTTTAATAACTGATGTTTTAATGCAATTTTAGGTCATTTTACAAATGCTTATGAATGCCTTCTATGCTTAATGAATTATTGTGCTTGATCTTCCCAAAGACCCAGTTTAGTCATTAATACAATTCTTAATGACTTTTTCTTCATGCTTGCTTCAGGGGCTACATCTGGGGCTGAACAAAAGCATATAGCCAAAGGGCTGTGGTTGGCCAACCCTGCTCTACACTCTGGTTTCTTCCAGATGTGAATCTACATAGTTATATCTTGATAAAGTGTGTACGTTTAGCAACCACCATTTTATAACCTGCAGAGAAACAGATGAACTTTAAATAGATTACTTCAATTTACAAAAAAGTGAAGAATTTACAATGTCAGCCACTAAAAAAAAACATACTGAAACCCAAACAAAATCAGAATTAACTTCTATAAATTAAAAAAAGTTATAGGTTAGTGAAATTATGGGGAAAACCATTAAATAAAATCTATATGCAATTATGTTTATAAATATTCTCAAAGTTATCAACCATCTTACAACCTTATCTAGAAACAGACATAAAGAGACTCATAATCTATAAGAAACTGATGTTAAATTTAAAGAAATACTAAAAATTGAGGTATATATTTGATGCATGAGAAACTACCATTTGAACGTTATTCAATATTAAATATAGTTTAATTTTAAGGTCTTTAATTTGTTAAAAATCCATAGATGGAAATTAGTTTGGATTGTATGACAGAGGAAACAATAAAACTTGTTCTCAAAGACATACCAATACATTTTCTTGAAACAAAACCTCAGCAAATGAGAATTTTCATACTGTGCACGGGAATAACTGAAACCTTTATTAGATATGGTTTTCCAATAACAATGTGAAAACTGGAATTATCAATTCAAAGAGCAGTGAAGTCTGAAATTTAAAAAAGTAGACTAAGTATTAGGGGATAAAAGGTAAAGGAAGACAAAAATGTTTAATACTATTCAATATCTCCCCTCTGTACACAATGTTGCATATATACAACTACTCCATTTTAATTTTATTGATTTTATATAATAGTGAAATCCCCTTAAGTAACCTAGGGTATACAGATGGTGTCCAACTTGGGGGAAAAAAGTAGAAACATACTTGATTAACAGTTTTCACCCACACATTTTAGACAGACAATTCTTTTTTTTTTTTGCCAAGATTTTCATAGTAAATTCATAAATATAGGAAATATTTTCACTCCTTCAGTGTTAAAATAGAAAACCAAACAGTGCCAACAACAGTGGCTTAATTATTGGCATACAAGAAATACACAACACCAATGGGTTTTCTTCATTATGCATTTTAAATATCAATATGTGCATGTTTCATTTTTACAGTTATAAATTTTCTAGTCTGTTATAGATAACAGGATTTAATATTTTTGAATCCATTGAGACGTTGCTTTCAATTTGAAATATTGTGTATACATGTATATAAAAAAATAACTCAATGTATGACTCATCTGACAGATGTTTAAGATCAATAAAGGCTTATTTTTGAACATGCAGTTTGGAGAGAGGGAAGTAAGCCAACCTCTCTACATTGTCTTGTTGCTGGCTTGTTTTTGCAGTGGTATCAATAGTGGTTTTTGGAGGGAACCATGTGCCTTCAGCCTATCTATTTAAGATCAGATACCACAATCAAGAAGAGGGGAAAGGGAGACAGGGAAATGGGGGTAAGCAGGTGTTAAATGTCATATTTTAAAAGTGTACATTCTGCACACTTTCTGGGTACAAGATAAAAACAGACCAATGAGGAAAAAATTTTATAATTAGGAAAACACTGCAATCAAATCAAGACATAATTGCCGAATTAAGTTCTTTTAATAGATTGCATATATAGATGTTTAGCCATATTCTTTTGATCAACTCTTTAAGAGTAGAACTTTATATCCAATTTACATGCTTCAAATATCACCTTTCTTGTTATGGTAAGGTCTTGTATCCAAATATCCACTTGTACACTGAGAGCTTTAAGAAAAAACAGGACACAGAGGGAGTTGCCATTTTTTAGCAGCAATGAAATACCACTAACCCCTTTTAACATACCGAATTCAAGTCACTATCAGAGGTGAGCGCACCACAAAGTCACCAGGTACAAAATTGCTAGTTCATTTTTAAATTAATAACTTGAAATTACCCCTGCCCCCGCCCCAATACATCCCTTCTTTTTATAAACAGCAACCATTTTGCTATTTTATACATAGGCTAGCAGGCTTGTTTCAATATGAAAGTGCTAATTCATTTACAGATTTCTTTTAATCAGTTATGTAGTGCTATAATAAATGTCCAATAATCTACATAGAAACAATCTTTGATGAAGGAAATGATGAAGACTGAATAAGGTTATCGATTACCTTATCTTATGTACATACGAAGAATAGATACCCAATGGTGAGGAAGAGACAGAAATCAGACAAATACTCATAGGTGTAAAAATTACATCTACCTTTGAGCTTATACTGTAAATGAGACATTTTAAATAGTCCTGTAGCCCATGCCTATTTTTCCTCAGAAAAAGAAAAGCTGCCTTCATGACATCCCCTCTTGTTTCATATTTCCACAGTGTCACTTGAACTTTTAGTCAAAATCTTACTTTCTTCAAAAAATAAAGAAAATACCCCCCACAAGTTTCCTCCCTCCCCCAAAATCCCTCTGGTTTCTTTTTCAGTGCCAAGTTGCATGATCAGGTCCCACCTCCTGGGTTTTTTTTGTCCATCTATTGATCAATTAGTTTAGAGTATATAACATGAACCAGTTCTGGAACCACTACTAGGAGGAACACAAGCTCTTCACTACACTCACAAAGCAGGGAAAAAGGTGATAACTCAATTCATCCCTGGCGCCGGGCCTCCAAAATTGAAAGAGCTTGGCACAACTGGAGCACTGAATTTGTATCCTCCATGCTTCTCAATCATTTTGGATTCTAGAAAACAAATAAGTGATAGTTTAATAGAGCATTTTAACATCCTACTACTTTGGAGAACAGACGAAATTAATAAACATTAACATTAGCTTCACTAGTATTAGTTCCAAAATTCTCTCTCCTGTTGTATTCTGTAGACTTCTTAGCCAACTTTCATTTCCTATTTAAAAAAAAATTCTTCGAATACCACATTGTGGGTCAAACACTGAATCAGTAGGAACCAATTTCCAAAAGGAATAACAGCTAGTGAATCTAATGTAAGCAAATCCAAATATAAAAACACTTTAAAAAGCTTGGCTTTCTTCATAAGGAGGGCACTTCTTTGAGTATAAAAACCGGTTTGACTAATAATATTAAGACATAGAAAATTGTTAGCCTAAGCTGTATCTAAAATGTTCTTTTTTGAAATGCATATTGACTACAAATGTTTAAAGATGAAAAGATAATGTCTGGGATTTTCTTTAATACACTTTTAAGAAAGAGCGGTTCTCATAAAAGTGTTTTACACTTTTAATAGGCTTTTCAACGATCAGTCATCACCACGAGCTTGAGCAACCTTCTTAAAGCTTCTATGCACTAAAAATAGTCTTCAGCTACACTTAGGATCAGTAAACTATAGCCAAACACATTAATTTCTTCATTTCATTCCTTCAGGTTAGAGTGAACTCCTATCAACTGCAACAACTGTAACTTTTACATAATTTAAAATAATTTAAAATTTTAAAGGGGTATCAAATCATTAATTACATTAAACAGGGGTTGTGATCAATTAACATACCATGCGCTGCTCTTCTTTGATCGGCCAGAGTTGCTATATCCTGTAACTGTTTTCTTTGTTCTTCATTAAGACCATGAGTCAGAGCCTGATACCACACAGGATTACGATTTTGTATAGCTATCAAAAAGGAAAGAAACAAGGGTGAAAAGGGCAACAATAAGAGCAGGCTGGTAATTCCTTTCTGTTCTATGCCCTGTACTCTACTCTCCAATACTAAAATTCTGACCTATTTTATATTCTCCCAATAATAATTTATTTGTGAAACAAATGATGCAGGGGTGGGGGAGGGTTTCCAATTCTGGGTCAACTTTATGCCTAAAAAAAATGTAATCATTCTCATAATTCTTATCTCTAGTAAATAAGGATTTAAAGCCTAAACCACTCTTATATAATAAGTAACAAACTAAGGAAAGTTTAGAAATAGAATTAACCCAACCTCCTAAAAAGTTTCAGAGTTAAAGCAACTTGATAATAATGAAGGCTACTTTGGTTAATATTCTCAACTCTCTAAATTAAAAAACAAAAATCAGAAGCATTAAGTAGATGCAAGAAAGTGAATGGTACAAAATAAATGTCTCATTTCTTTCTGCACTGTCTATTCAAAACCCATTCTTAAATACATCTACTGTTCTTCCATAGAAAGATAGCTGTGCAGTAATTGAGTTAAAATGAAAATGTTCATATACTTTTCTTAAAGACTAAACATGGTCAAACTCAACCTGTGAAAAAGGGAGGACAAATTTTCCCAGCATGTCACAAGAGCAAGTTTTTAAAACCTTACAATGTTCCACAAAAACATGCATAAAATAAATAGATGTATAATGGTAGAAAGTGTGACCATGTATTTCTTCTTTATTTCAATTAAATAGCTATACAAAGGGATGTGTGTGGTGAGAAGGAAGGACGGAGGAAAGGAGGTAGAGGTGTTCTCTATAAAGATTTTTTAAATGGAATAATTTCAAAAATGAAAACTGATTTCCTCATGTACTAGGTATGCCCATGTATTTGTGGGAAGGAAATCTGACATTCAGCCACATGATTTAATATCTCTCTTTTCTTGCATTTACTGTGCATGGGACCCTCTATTATAATCCCTTAATCCTTTAGGGATTAACACGTGTTTAAGTCTACAAAATACAAAGCCATGGACAAAAGCAAGTCAGCAGTTCCTGGCACCTTAATCAATTCTTGGTGCCTGCTATCTATAGCTCAGAAACCATTTCTTTGTGTTTCTGCAACCTTGCATCAAAAGTGCTTTGTCATAGGTTTGGAAGACTAATCAGAGAATTTATTCTACATCAAAGTTCATAATGCATAGGAATAAATAGCACAACAATTAACTCTAGAGAAAAAGAGAGTTTCAAATATCATGTTTTGTTGAAATCCAAATAAATGATGGTAAAAAAAATCCCAAACTGACACCTAGTATTCTGTAGCCACATACACTGACACAGGAAAAAAGGACTCTAAAGCCATTACAACTAGTTAAATTCTTAATAGGTAAGTATAGATTTGACTGGGAAGAAAAGAAACACATAAACACACACAAAGAGAAGAGTGGATACTTCTGGGGAAAGTTGGGAGGATAGAAATCAGAGGTGGGAAAGAATCATCCTTATATAAACTTTATGAACTATACTATCTCCCTAAAATGTGCATGTTTCAAAATTATCTAAATAAAAGTAAAATAATAAGATGGGGAAAATACTCTCAAACTATGGCAACAATAGAAATAACTTTACTTTGCCTAATAATCTTTAATTGTATTCTAGTTTGGGTTTAATATACTCAAAATTGCTTTAAGGGATATAAGAACAGACTGCTTCAGGGAAACGATCACATAGAGGTATTTGAATTACATATAACAAATTGACTTACTCTGAAATATAGCTTTAAATATCTGATATTCATCAACAGGGTTATCTTCATCATCAATGATTGTGGAATAGCCTTCCAGAGCAGTCTCCTCTGCATCATCTTCTTCCCAATCTTCATCATCTCCATCTTCACCTGCTTGCTTAGCCAGAATCTCCAAATATTCTTGACCATCTTCATCAATGTCATCTTCATCACTCCCCAATTCCTCTAGCAAGTCATAAAATACGTGCTTGTTAGTACTGAAATGTTCTGTCACCCAGCAAACTGACAATGATAACTGTCAGTAAATTACAAATGAATAAATTCAAAGAAGAGTTCCAGGAATCGGTGTTTAAGTACATATTCAGCAATAAATAGAAAACAGTAAGGTAATATAGTTTATGTTACAGCCACAGAACATATTTTGCAATGTTTTTAAAGGCTAAGTTAATAAATGATAAAAGACAAAAACGGCAATAGCTGTCTTATTTTGGAAGTATTATAGTAATTTCTCTTAACCAGCATTCTACCAATTTATACTCTTGTAGTCCATATTGTTTTACAGGTGAAATGTACTAGGCAACATTCAATTAATTTTATAGTGTAAAGATGCTTTGGTTTTAGCATTAATAAATGATAGATGTTTGCCAAACACTAAAAACCATAAATGCCTAGAACTGCTTTATGTGTTACAGATACAGCTGATGTTCCTGCCTTCATTGACCTTGTACTTGTGGGAAGGTAAGACAGTCTTTCTATGAATGAACGTGAAAACATTTGGCAATTTCTTTAGAAGGGCTAACAAGACAAGTTAAGTCCTGTGATATTTCTAACTAGGTAGGTTTGGCTTCTTCCATTACAAATCCCTTACCCGTTTCATCATCATCTTCAGCTTCATCATCATCATCACTATCATTCTCGTGTTCTGCATGGCAGGCATATGCTCTTTTTAATCCATTAAATAAAAGGATAAAAGCTGGCAGAATCTGTCCAGAAACCTGATTTAAAACTTGTGGTATTTGTTCCATGTCAATAAGAGCACACAGGCCCAGAACACACATCTTTCTGTCATGTAGCCTAAAAAACAAAATATTTAATAAAGATTCTTTTAATAAGCAGAATTCCTTACAAAGTTAAATAAACAATTATCCAACGTATGTCACTTACCCCAAGAAACAATCAACATCATTAAGCCACTGTGTAATAAAATGATTTGTAACAGGTTCAACATTATTGGGGAAGCGAAGATTTTCTAAAGTGTTGAGAAGTAGGTGTGGATTATAATATAAAGCTGCAATGGCAACTTGCAGGCACATTGTTCGAAGTTCACTTGTCTTCACCTCTCTTGTCAGTCTCTCTAAAGCTGCTTCCACAAATAAGGGAATGCACTGTAAAGAAAGATAGAAAAATATTCCAAAATTATAAGTAACAGCAGTCTATCTTACCCATAGTAACTTACTTGAGGTCTGAATTAACTACTTTTCCCCATTAGATAACAGAATGAATAGTTTTTATTGTTGAGGCATTTCACTGGGAAATCTAATTTTAAAGAAAAGCAAGACGTTACTGAGGTAATAAGAGCCTCACCACAAAGAGCAATCACGGATTCAAAGTATTCCTACTGATTAACCCTACTGTGGTAATCATTACACAATATATACACATATCAATTCATTACACTCTGTATCTCCAACTAACACAATGTTATATTTCAATTATACTTCAAAGCTGGGAAAAAATTCCTACGGAAATTTAACAGCTAAATTTATCTTACCGCATGCAAAGTGATAATGTGGCAAGCAATAAATAGGCTCACAACATACTATGAAAAAAATCTTAAGTCAAAATTTACCTTGTATAACAAGTAGCGATAAAACTTGCCAGTTATATTTAACATATACATGCTATTATTTTTATTTATTTATTTTATTTTTTAGGTGAGGCAACCCGTGGTTGACCTCACAGATTGCAAGGACCTTGTCAGCTTACAATCCCTTATTTTATTTTTATTTTTTTATAGTTACAGAATCTGGTCTTCTTAGGTGGTCTCCCATCTAAGTACTAACCAGGCCCAACCCTGCTTAGCTTCCAAGATCAGATGGTCTCAGGCTTGTCCAGGATAGCATGGCCATAGACTAACACATACATATTAAACATCATCGTACATTGGTTAAATTTTAAACCAACATTATCTAGGTATCATAATAAATAATAACATACAGAATATGTAACAAATGGCCCAATGCAAAATAAAAAGGAAAGAAAGAGTCCCTTTCTGAAGCCGCACATACCAATGATTAACAGTTAGCCTCACTGACCTGGTCGATGCCACGCCCTTTGCACTGTAGAATGATGACCTCTAACAATTTCGCTGCATGACACTCTGCATCTTCTCCTGCAACTCCTGTAAGAACCTGATCAACACAATATAAATTGCAGCAATGTGTCATGAAGCCTTTCAATCTGAGAATTTCTATCTCTTGTCCAGTTTCTGATTAAGAATATTTAAGATATTCTAAATTAGTATGAATGATTACAATATTCAGATTGCAGTCTAAATAAAGCATCTGTGAGGATATGGAGTTGTTTGTCTATTTGTCATATTCCAGCAAACTGGGATCTTGGTCTATGTAATTAAAGCAACTTCTCTGTAGTGTTGTTCTGGACTAGAGCATGTTGACAACCACTACCTTTTCATACAAACATGCCAAAGGACCTTTACCTTAGCTGAAGTACCTTACCTTTCTCAGTGATATCTGGCTCTTGCGTAAAGAACTACACTGATATTGCTAGGAAAACCTTTACACAAGTCTCAAAATATAAAAAATACTGACGCTGGAGTGGGAGAGGAAAAAGAGGCAGCCTATTGATGGCAAATGTCCCCAAATAAGAAATAAAAAACATGGTCTTGACCTGCTAGAGGACTCCAAGTGTTAAGGATAAGTGTTCTGGAATACGATGGTACAGATAATATCTATTTCCAGAGCAGTAACAAAACTCATTATTGGCAATAAATATTGGAAGACATAACTAGATGATTATTTTGTAACAACTGTATAGGAAGGAATGATATTAACGAGGACAAGCACATCTAAAAATTTCACGGAGCAAAATCATTTCTTAAATCCCTAGTGTTAAACAGCCTGCTACCTCTCAATAAGCACTGTTAGAGATTCAAATGCTCCCACTTACATTAACTTTCATATCTATGAAGAGACCCCAATTTGAGTATTTTACCTCTACCTCTAGTTAAAAAAAAGCATTTTGTTAAAAAAGTAGCATTCACCCTAAACATATTTTATGATTTTTCTAAGAAATGGCATTGTATATTTTTGACTTTTAAACAAACCCTCGCATTTAACAATCTTGCTATTTACTACGTAATTATCATAAGCCTCCATAAACCTACAGCCTCCGAGTTTTCTTTATAAAACATCGCTAACAATTCCTGATCCTTTCAAAAATCTCTCAAGTTCTGGATTCTTTCCTTCTTTAGATTCAAAACCTAGCAAAGAACTAGGTTAAGGTAAACTCCAGACACTCAAAAACATAACTCCAATTAAATGTCAGAGAGCAAACAAAAGACAAATACTTGTCAAACCCATTGCTATGACATCTAGGAATCAAAGTCTTTAGTTTATAACTTTTAAAGCCCTTATTCTGTCAGACACATATAATATGTTCACCATAATGTGGTTATCGTGTAGCTTTACAATTTTTACTTTTTATATTACCAGCCTCATGACATATGTTCTTCTATTCAATTACTCACCTTTTTGCACATACTGTATATCATTTCAAGATACTTGGTATCAGACAGAAGTGTGTCTGTATCAACTGTCACATAATTATGAAGTAGAGGCATCATATCTGTATTAATAAAAATCATCAGTTAAATGTCTTTACTAATATAAATGCTTTGTTTTTGAAAAATCTCCTTAGAAAAAGAAATCTGGGATTCTTTTGTCCCTAACATTCACTTTTAAAGTATATTCATTTTTAATTAGATGTAGAAATGAACAATTACTAAAGTGAATTCCTTTATATCTAGTTAAAACACAAAGATTATACAAAGACTGACCTGGGGGGCGGGGGAGCAAGAGAATAAGATATGAGTTAAAGAAAAAATCTGAAGTAATAACTAAATCAAACTATACAATAGAAAACAATGCTATGGGTCGTCCTTGAGCATTAATTACTACTGATAACTTACCTAAACAATGAAGCATTTAGAATATTCAAAAGTATCTGTTCAACTGATATACAAAAAAATGAATCAAAATGGGAGGAAATCCTCAGTATTTCTATACTGACTTGACTTACCTGTAAAGTAATCAAAGCCATCTTGCTGAAAAACCTCAAACACCAGAGGCAGAAGCTGCCACATCTGTGGAGACACTTGTTGACATGTCAAACTATGTGCTAAAGAGAAGATCTCCTCATAGAATTCTAAAAGAGAACACTGAACCATTAGGACAACGATTGCTGATGTGAAACAGCTGTAAATTCTTAGTACAATCAGAGGTATATACCTAAGACATGCTGTTGTAAAACAGTTCCAATGACCTGTAAGCAGATTCCCTCAAGCTGCTGGGTTATCTGAAAGAGAAGAACAAAACCCATTAAGAATTGCAGCACACTGAATGAATTACTAATAATATATAATGTTAACTCACTGCATTTAAGTATAAAGTCAATACTGTTAAGAAATCATTTTAAGTCTTTGCTTTGAAATGACTTATATTATGATGCGTGAATCAACTTGGATTCAAATTTAATGAAATGCCATTACACGGCGGCAAACACAAGGAATAACAGGCATAGTTTACCTAAAAAGGAAAGAATAATGTCCTGGAAAAAAAATAATTATGAAAATAAAGGAAGCACAACCATTCTGCAGACAGACTTATACCTTTCTATGTATAAATATAAATTTGGCCCAGAAGTAATGAAAAAATCATTGTCAGTGGCTTACAGAAAAATTTGAAAGAAGGCATTCCCACTACTCCCAATAATTCTTAAGTCACCTCCATTTATATAATTATACTACATATGGCAAACTGGACTTCCAAGTCATACAAGACAGAAAATACAAGCTCCTTTTTAATTGTCAGTATAGTCCTCAGTTGAAACCCCAATCCCTCGATTCCATCAGAATGTTTAAAAAGGTGGAGAAAAATAAAATTTACTAATCAGATATAAAAACAAAACATCCATCTCAAATATGTATCATACTTAACACATTTTCAACTTTTCAAATATAGTACACAACTGATCTATAACCATAAGGTAGCTTAGCTATAGGGGTCTGCCTATTTCTAATTATAATCTAGAATACAAAAATAGTTTACTAAGATCTCATGTTGCTTTTGGCAATTTGTAATTAATCTGAAAACAAAATTTATAAATATTAATATCTGCATTGGAATTATAAACACCAAATTCAGGACAGTGATTACTTCTAAGGGAAAAGAGTAGCGAAATGGGATTCGGAA
Organism: Eonycteris spelaea; assembly: GCA_003508835.1. Lineage (NCBI taxonomy): Eukaryota > Metazoa > Chordata > Mammalia > Chiroptera > Pteropodidae > Eonycteris > Eonycteris spelaea. The sequence continues at coordinate 2,001,943 of PUFA01000113.1, read as the reverse complement.
GTGGTACCCCAAAGGTTTCAATTACATCTCTCTGAAATTGTTTCTCTACTGGAAATAAAGTCTAATGGATATACTATAAAATGTTAAAATCTAATAAATTTAGGTAGCGTGTAATGGGTTGCTTATAGTTTTCTTTGCATATTTCTTTTGTGTATATTTTAAAAATTCTATTTTTAAAATTCATGATTACATTTCTCATACCTATCTAAAGGATGATAAACGAAAAGTAGGATGATGATGGTGATGATTGTACAACAGTGTGATTGTACTTACCACCACTGAACGATATGCTTAAAAAGTTAAGATGTAAAGTTTGTTATGTGTATTTTATCATAATAAAAAAAATTTTTTTATTAAAAAGGAAAACTAGATTGAGTATGTTTTCTTAACAATTACCACATTTTGGAATTAAGAAAGGCAACCCAGAGGACGCCAAAATCCCAAGCTTTGAAGTGAAGACATAGTAATAAGAACACCTCATTCTTATTCCTTCTAACCGTAAGGAAACAAAAATAATGTACTAATCCTATCTTTACAAAAGGGAACTAGGTAAAAGATGGCAAAATCAAGGTGCCTGAGAAGATAACCAGAGAATTATATGTCAGAACCCTCCAAAAAGCATAGAACAGTTGATGAAGAATGACTTGAAATAACCTAAAACCTTTACAACACTAGATCATCCTTACCTCTTTATGGTCTTCAACTACACTAAGCAGCGTGTCGATGGTATTTAGGATTCCCATTGCAGTAACTGCTTTGTCATCACTTCCTTCTTCATCTGGCCCAGTCTGGATTACTTGATTAAATGTCATTGCCTATATTCAAGTGAATATAATTCAGGTTTGCCATTAAAGCAGTATAAACATATTTTGGTCTAAAATTCTGAATTTTTAAAATGTTCTCACTGGGACAGCACAACCAATCAATGTTTCCAAACTGATTAATAATAATTAAGAGCTTGGACTCTATAATCAAATGGAACCACTCTGCCTCTTACTAGGGACCTTAACAAGTTATTTAACCTCTGTTTCCGGATATCTCGTTTGGGAACTTCATAGAGAGATTATGAGGATTAAATGAGGCAAGCATAGAAACTGTTTAATATTACGAATATTTTTATTAGTATTACTGGATAACATTTGACAATGCCCCAAAACAGGTATATTAATCATCAAAGTTCAATCATTTTGAAACAAAGATGGAGTCATAACCAATAATCAGATTAATATATTATAAATGCAATATACAAACTTAATAAATGCTACTACGTTTATTCAAATGTCCTCATCCATTGCAAAATCGGCTGCCTTTGCTTAAATCCACAGCAAATAATCAAGAATAAGATTCTTGAAACCTTAATACTTAACAGGAATATAAACTTCATCAAATAAATCATTATATAGGGAAAAGGAATGGATACTTGTTGGGCACATGTTCATACTTTTTATTACCCTTAAATAATTTAATTCTCAGATGTTTGGGGCTATGTACAGTAAACAAAGGCCATCTATAAAATAATTCTTATTTACAGAAATTTCATTTTTTAAAATTTATAACTATTATGTCTACTTCATCTTTAAGTTGGTCCAAAGTATTCTGGAAACCATATGAACAAGGCAATCATAAAGCAATATGAGGTAGTAGTTAAAATGTTCACCATAAAAGCGTTCAGCTTCTGATGTGAATCCCAGCCCCATCCGTTCTAGCTATAGGTAAGTACTTAACTTTTATACCTCACATTTTCTTTTATAGGAATAGTCCTCACACAGGATTGTGAGAATTAAACAAGTTAAATAAATATTAAGGGCTTACAACAGTATCTGGCCTACAGTAAGCCCTGTGAAAATACTTCCTGTAAGGTAACACATATATGATTGTTTCAGATAACATACCAAATGTTGTGTCATTTCTACTGCAATAGGAGTAACTTCTTCGCTATATTCGCAGATCATTTTCTGAATTACATTGGTAAGATCGTCATTTTCTGTTTCTCTTATAATATGAAGAAGAGCCTGCATTACAGGTCTGATAAATGGCGTAATATATTCTTTAGCTATAAGAGGAAAAGAGAGAAAAATGTGGGCCAAAATAGATAAAACTCCTTAAAATCTGATACAACATAAACCAAAGAGTAAAAAAGAGATACTTTCATGTAAAAAGATGTTTCAGGTTTCCAGGATTATGCCTTGTACACTTATTCCTAAACACACTGCACTATTTGAGATATAAACCCATTACCTTTTTCTTGATTGCTGATCAACACTTGAAGTGCAATAGCAGCTTCCACTTTCACAGGCATTTCCCTATCATCAATGAGACATCTTCGTGTCAGCTCTAAGGCCGTTTGCAGATTCTGGTCACTTTTGAACTTCACTTCACAAAAATAGTGAAGAACCCAGCAAGCCTTTTTAAAAAATGCAGTGAGTTACTATAGATATCTTGCATTAAACTCATCCAAGCTACAGTTACCTCTATTCCCAAAGTTCTGTGTATGGGAATTTGGAGGCTGGCCAGTGGTAAATTATGTCCAATGAGACAACACTAGACCAGTACTATGATCCCAACTTACTCTTTGGCTGCATGATGTTTGTGTGGATAGCAAGATCTGAATGCAAAACACAGACAGACACTGCTATCAGAACACAGATGAAAACTATGCACACATTACAGCAGCCAATTAAAGATTTACAAAAAACAGAAGTCTAAAATTAAACACAGCTTTTAAAATGAACATTAAATTTTCTACATTAAAGTTCACACAAGTAGTCATTCCTTATAAGATGTAAATATATAAATTAATACAATTTTAAAACATACCCTTGCTCTCATGTAGCCTAGTTCACTGCTGAAGAGAGGGAACACATGATTCTGCAACATGTATTCCATCTGATCTTTGTAGATCTTTTTCTGTAAATATAAACAAAAAATTATTTTTGAATGAATCCCAAATATAACCAACTCAAACACACCAGTGTTAAAATGACTACTACTGCTAAAACACATTTATTATGACTCTTTGAACCCCAAGATTCACATCCTATTTTGTTATTCTCAAACTCTACCACCAAAAACCCCCAAATACATTTTTTATATCATTTGTTTAGAAAGCAATTATGCCGAATCTTAGTAGCAATGGTCTAATGGAATGTGGTTAATTGTATTCCTTACCTTTTAAAACTATTATAATGAAAAAACCTCTGGGACTGTCCAAGTAAACATAACACAGATTGAAAAACACCCTGCCTGCTTTCAAGGTAATAATCTGGATATCTGAAGGATACTTGTATTTTCTAAATGGTAACCTGATTTTAAGAAACGTTCCTTCAACTGTATATTAAATCAACATTAAAAACTGATAAACACTTACAAAACTGAAGAAGACTAATAAAACATGAGAATTAAATGCAATGTGAAATCCTGGAATGGATCATGGTCCAGAAAGATGAACATTAGTGGAAAATCTTGTAAAATGTGAAAGGCATCTGTAGATTAGTGAATAGTATATCAATAACTTTCTGGCTTTGAGAATTACAGCATGGCTAAGATGCTAAAATTAGGGGAAGCTGGGTGAAAAGGAATGAAAACTATTTTTAAAATTTTTCTGTAAATCTAAAGTTATTTAAAAGTAAAAAGTTAAAACAAAAATATCTGAATGTACCAAGAGAATTGACTCATTTCCGGCCTTCTATACAGCAAATAATTACTGTCTTTAATTTATACTTTAGGAACTAAGAGAAGGATGGTGGACAGGTATAGAAAAGCTGAAGTGACACAAAATATGCCCACAACAGGGACAAATTCAATACAGCATTATATGGAGCAAGGTTACTGGGAGTTGGATATACTATGACTACATATTTATTTACAATTGGAATAGCTTCCATTTATTAAAGTGAAAACAAATTTCAGATCTTATTTATGAAGAAGTTTGACATAATGTATTCAATTAAGTTAAGGACTCTAAAGATACATCATCTATCTAATCCAGTCATTCTTTACAAGTTTGTCACAAAAGCATGATGTTTCTAGGTCATGAATGGATGCATTCATGTGTATAAATTTCCTTAAATATCAATTTTTTTTGAGGGAAAAAACCCAATATTTTACAATCTTGCAACGTGAAAACTCATGCAAAAGGAAATAACTTTAGCACAAGCAACAAAAGAAAAAGCGATAAACTGGGCATTATTTCAAAATCGTATCAAAACTTATACTTCAAAGGACACCATCAAGAAAGTAAAGATATAACCCCCATGATAGAAAATACTTGCAAATCATATATATGAAAAAGGTCTATTATTTAATATATAAAGAACTCTAACAATTCAATAGACAATAACCCAATTAAAAATAGAAAAAGTATTTAAAGACACTTTTCCCAAGATATACAAGGCCAATAAGTACATAAAGTTTCACAGTATCATTAGTTATCAGGGAAATGTAAATCAAAAGCACAGCGAGAAACAACAAAAATGGCTAATAATAAGTGTTGGTGAAGACAAAGAAACTGGAACCTTCATGCACTGCTGGTGAAAATACAAAACTGTATTTTGTATTAGCCACTATGGAAAGCAATCTGGCAATTTCTTAAAATATGACCAGCAATCTGACTCCCAAGTAGGTATTACCCGAGAGAAATAAAAACATATGTCCACACAAAAACATGTACACAAATGTTCATGATAGTCAAAAAGTGGGAACAATGCAAATGTCCATCAAGTGATGGATAATAAAATTTGATATAGTAATACAATGGAATATTACTTGTCAATAAAAGGAATGAAATACTGAAACATGCCACAACACGAATGAACTTTGAAAATATTATGCTTAAGTAAAAAAAGCCACTTAAAAAACCACAGGTTATACCACTCCATTTATATCAAATATCTAGAGTAGGCAAATTCATAGAGGAGATAAAAAAATATTAAGCATAGCTTAGGGCTATGAGATCTCAGAAAAAAGGAAGTAACAGCTAATTGGGTTTCTTTAGGGAATGATGAATTAGAGGTGATGGTTACACAACTCTGTTAAGTGAGAAACACACTGAACTGTACACTTAAAATGGACCAACTATATGGTATATGAATTTTAACTCAATAAAACTGTTATTAAACTATACTTGAGTGTGTGCACGTGTGCACACACAAACAAAAATACCTTCAGAAGTATTTCAGCTAAAGAACCAATCATATGCAGGGCTCCATCTTTTTTTCGAGGATCGGCATTTGGTTCAGTGAGAATCTGGTAGCAAAATCCCATAGTCTTCTGCAGTACCTGGATTAAAAAAAAAGTAATACTTTATTAAAAAACATTGACAAATAATTTACATAGGTAACCTTAAAAAAGTGTATATCTAAACAAATTGTAAATATTAAAGCAAAAGTATTCTACACATTAATTAACCTACCTCTTTCCTCTTACTACAGGCTGTAAACAAAAGTGTCTGGGCAGCAGTGGTAGGAGAAATGAAATCTTCAAACACATCTAGAGAATATATTTGAAATTAATACAGAAAACAATAATTTCAATTTCAACAAATATTTGCACATAATTTATAAATGAGGCTCTGTAAAAAAAAAATGACCTTAAACTTTTACTAAATCTTCACAAAAGTGAAAATGAAAATGAACAGATTCCTATGTAATTTTGCAAAAGCCTAGTTCCATGTCTTTTCTGTACAAATTAAATGTTAAACCATAAATTTCTTCTGATGATCATTTTCTTTCATACAAAACACTACTGTGAGAATTTTCATAATAGGGTTACTAAAGTATAAACTACTAAAAGTACATAAGATTTTGGTAGGAAGAAGGACTAATAATCAACATTAGCCAAATTTATTTCCATGCAAAGACTGTGTAATTCTAGCTTCCAGCATGTGTCTTCTAAATTCCCACATATCTGATGACTGACACAGAATCCAAAAGTTAGACACTTAGTATTAAAGTGCAATCACATTTCTAACAGTTTTGGCATGTGACAGAAGCACATCTAATAATAACACTATTGTATTTGTCTCTTAAAAATTAAGATTATCATTATCAAATGCCATAACTAATAAACAGCCCCCCAGAAGTCTAAACAACAAATAAATTTACACTGAAACAAAGATTTTTCAGTACCAAAGGCAAGTACCTAGGTTTACTATACATAAACCTCCCATTATTTTATTTCCAAAAAAGTGAAAATTCCTCACCAAATTTCATGCGTATATATTCATAAGGGTCTTCTTGCCAAAGTTCTTCATCAGCATCTGTATAGCACATCAATGGAAAAATAACATCTTGGATAATGCCCTGCAATTTAAAAGTTAAGAAAGTAACAACCTTCAGTCAGTCTTCAATTTAAACCTTCAAATTCCTGTTAAGTGGTAAAACAAAATCTTAGAATCAAATTTTTTTCATTCTTAGATCAACTATCAATGTACATATTCTTCCCTCTGTGCAACAATTATGAAATAAAACATGTACACCGGTAGCAATTAAGTATTCTAAGTAAATACAACATGAAATTTTAGTTCAAGTCCTATAGTTCTAAATGAAGCAAATAAATTACTCACAGAAATAATACATCAGCCAATTAACCTCAAAACCAATCTGGTAAAACAGTCCTTTGCTTATATGATTAAAAATATTAACTAATCATAATCAAAAATAAAAACAAGGCAAGTTTTAAGAGTTTTAGATAAAAAGATAATCTGAATATTCACAATGTTTATGTTATATCTCATTTTTCTACTCTCAAAACGATGATCAGAACTACACTAAGCAACACAAATCAACAAAAAATGCATTTTTCATCTTTATGGTAATTAATGTTATTTCCATTATAGTTTCTAAAAAAAATATTTCAGATAGAAAAGTATTACTTGTATATGAGGCTTCAGGTTCTTCCAGGTGAGGGCATGAGAAACTCCTTGATTAATATAATTTAATGTCTGTTGTAAAACTCGAGGAGCCATATATTGCTTCTCCTTGTACTGATATAACACCTTCAATAAAACCTTTGAGAAAAAATTTTGATCAAAAAAACAAAATTTAAATAGAAAATTAACCATTTATAAACCAACAAAAATATCTGACACTTATCTTAATACCCAGGTCATTATCAAAATAATAACCATATACTTTTAAGAAAGTAATTTTCAAAATTATATGTTGGAGAAACAAATTTATTCTCAAGGCATTTATACCAACAAATTGAAGTAATATTGTGTCAAAGGGCTAGTTTCTGATTAAAGGGAAAACCATATGCTACTTATTGAACAAACGACAATATTCTAAGAATGCCCTATATTGTTAAAAATCACCTTCTAGGAAAACCTTATCCACACCATTTACCTACATATTTAATGTCTGGCAAGAGTTTTCATTCTACCTCGTATTTCTGAAAAGCAACTGTCAAAATTTGGTCCACAGACATCTCAAAAAATCTGTGAGGTCAAAACTATTTTCTTAATAAAGCTAAGTTGTTATCTGCCCTTTTTACTGTGTTGACATTTGCACTGATGGTACAAAAGGGTGGTAAAACTTCTTGTGCCTAATATGAATCAAGGGAGTAGCACTGAGGTGTGCTAGCAGTCGTCATATTCTTCACAGCCGCATAATTACAGAACAAGTTTTCCTTAAGAATGTCCTTAATGAACCAAGAATATTATAAATATTATTAAATGGAAGTGTATATATATAAATAGCACTTCTGCTACATACTAAAGAACAATTGTTAGAAGAAAAGGTAAAACAGTAGCTTCCTCTATCAAACATTATCATATACTTGAAAAAAAAACTGATAGACAAATTATGGTTATTTAAACCTGTGTATATTACATATTTTCCTCAAAAATGATAAAATGAGCCTGTCACTTCAAGGAAGATAACCAACAATATGTTACTGGTATTAAAATCTGATCTTTCAGGGGAAAATTAGAAATCTCGAAATCTTAAACCTCTACTTAGATTCAATTAATAACTTTCTAATATTTAAAGATACTTCTCATGAAATCAGTGGTGATATTAACAAATGTGATTTTTAAATTGCGAAATGAAATGCATTAACATTGGGAACATCTACATTAACTCAACAAATCAACATTCTCTAAATGACCAGTGAAAATGTTACAAAGTATGTATGGGTAAAAGACCCATTCAAAGTGCAATATAGATCAATGGGTGTTATTGTAACAGAATATGAACTGTTCAGTTAGTTTTAAACTCTACATTGCAATTAACTTTTAAGAAACTACGGCTGTCAAATTTTGGTGTGAGATTAAAGAATTTCCATAATTATGTGAAGTCTATTAAAACATTCTTTCCTTTTCCAATTTTTTATATGTAAGGCCAAATTTTCTTTATGTCCACCAAAACAAATTAAAACAGACCAGATACAAAGGTAGATGAGTATACAGCTAGCTATCTTGTATTAAGCCAGACATACAAGACATTAGTAAAAATGTTTAACAATACCATTTTCTCTTGCTAAAAATTTTCATTTTGGAAAACTTATTTTTAACAAAAAACATGTAATAACTGTTATTTTTAAATGAATTAGTACTGTTAGCAATTTTATTTTAATTTTCTAATACGGTAAATATCACTAGGTATAACCCACACATATGGAAGCTCACAGGGTTCTCAATAATTTAAAGTATAAGGAATCCTGAAGCCAAAAATGTTTGAAAACAGCCACAGGGTTCAAAATGTTAAAGATTGGTACATGCAATCTTTGGATGTCCAAGAAAGTTGAAATAGAAATTAATAAAGTTATGTTTCTACTTAGAAAAACTATCTTAGACTTACTTGCTGGACACCAACAGCAAACGCCTTCAGAAATACTTCGGCAAATTCATTATACTCCTTGGAAACATTGCCAGGGCTTCCGTATCTAAAAGAACGTTAAAATGCCCACTGTTTCTTTATAATGCTTTATGTTAGCATTTAATAAAACCAAAAGCATGAAAAAGTAAACTTAAACCATCATATATCAAGGAGCTTACCTTTCAAAAAGCCTTGCTAAAATATGTAAAGCCCACTTCTTACATTTCCACCATGGTAACTCAGGTCTATCATCTTCTTCAACTTGAAGCGTTTCCTTATTTAAAAAGACATTTATTTAATGATAGTAAGAGATGATACAATCTAAGAAAAACAGCATGAGATGAGAACAGATTCACAAAAACATGAATGTTCCTCCAATGTTGGCTTTTCATTAATAAAAAGCTAGATTTGGAAAAGTACTAACTTAGTTAAATATAAGAGGCACTTTCACTACTTCGACTACTTAGTTATAAAGGATATGCTTTTTAAAATTTTTATAAAAACTTAAAACCCAAACATTTCAGTATAGACCCAAATATAAAGTTCAGGACATTGCATGTAGCTTAATCAAAACCAGTATAGTTCAAATCTAAAAGGCAAGAGAAACTCCAATTCAGAAATCTAGTTTCAGAAATATCAGTATAAATACACAAAGATATATGTATGAGAATATTCATTTACAGAACTATTTGTAATAGTGAAAAACATGGGCATTTTTTTAAGAAGGGGATATTTAATTATGGAACATCCATGAAAGACTACTACACAGCCATTAGAAAGATGGATTGATCATTCATTATATATTGACCTAAGACATCCATGACATATTTTTAAGTTACAATGATGAAGTGAGACTGTGAAGCAACTAAAACTCCCACACATTGCTAGTGAAAACAATGGTACGACCCCTTTGGAAATCATTTTGCAAGTTACTTATAAAGTCAAACATACACCTACCCTATTACCCAATTCCATTCTTTGGTAGTCAAGAAAGATGAAAATATATGAGATCACAAAAAGACTTCTCTAAGAAAATTCACAGCAACTTTATCTAATACTAAACTCCTGAAACCACCAAGATGTCTAAACAACTTGTGAATGGTTAAACTGTAGTGTATCTGTACAATGGGATACTACTTGGCAATAAAAAGGAACAAACTACCACAACATGAATACATTTGATAAATATAGTAAAATTAAGCAAAAGACAATAAGTACAAAAAAATTATTTTGTATTAAATTCTAGAAATGGCAAAACTAATCTATAGTGTTAGAAATGAGAATCATAATGGTAGAGATGACCAGAACCAGCCACAAAAAAACATTCTAGGTGATGTTTACATGGGTGCATGATTGTCATAACTCATTGAACTATTTTCTTATAATATGTGCATGTATATGATATAAATTATACCAAAAATGGTACAAAATATATAAGTGAAAACTTTTAAAGTTACATTTTATTTTATATAGTTCTATTAAGTGTGTACAGAAAAATACGCATTGAAACTAGTTTCCTATGGAGTGGGAGAAATGTCATTTATTTCTTCTGTACTGATTTTATACATAAAAATTTGAGTAATAAACTACAAAACAAGAGGTTACTTTTACTTTATGACACTAATAAAATTATGTTGGATAAATTTAAAAAATCCTTTTGTGTCTGTTTAAAGTAAATTCAGGACTGTTATTTTTGAGGATTTAATAAGATATATAAAAGTACTAAAAATATCAGGTATTCAGGATTATAAATTCCCCTACCTCTCTAGAAAACTATAACCTCTCTAGAAAACTATATTATAAAGAAAAAATGTTTTTTAAAATTGTGATTAAATGTTAAACAACAATACTGTTGGATAGTTCTATATGTACTAAAAACCACTGAATTGGATCCTTTGAAAAGGTCAATTTTATTACATGTGAGTTACATCTCTTTTTAAAAAAAAATCAAAAATATTAAGTTTGATCAACTTATAAGCTCTTCCCCTGTTCATGGGTGTCTGACAAATTACTAGGCTACAAATCCAGCTATGGACTCTTTTTAGATGTAATTTCTAATTTACATACAACAAAGTGTAGGGTATACAACATGATGATTTATATATATATGTATATATGTATATAATGATAAAGTGATTACTAAAGTAAGTTAAGGAAGGTGGTCAAAAGGTTGAAATTTCCAGTTATAAGATAAATAAGTTCTGGAGATATAATGTATAGCATGGTGACTATAGTTAACAATATGACTATTTGTTCATATCACAGAAAATATTTATAACTGTGAGGTGACACGTATTATGAGCTCTTAAAACTAAGCAGCAGAAACATTAGGATGAAATAGATATACAAGCACTTAAACAATACATGAAATAACCCTTCACGAATTTTTACTTAGTATATGCGTACACATAAATAAAACAAACGAAATGTTTATCTAGAAAAATTCGTATTATGATTATGTAAGTTTTTAAAAAATATTATAAAAATAGTAGTTAAAATTCTCAAAAGATAAATAAATATTTATGTTTAGTAATATAAGAGAACACAAAGAAACTTACATTAGGCACATCTCTATTCACAACAGTCTTTAAAATTTCAATCCATTCTGTCAGGTTCTGTTGGTTTATCAGCTCCAGTGGTAGTGTATACTAAATTAAAATCAAAAACCAATTTTTTAAATCCTTACAAAAGAAAATCCCACTTCCTTTGACTCTTCACAAAACCTACCAAAGGTATTTCAATTAATCCGCATTTTCTTTCTTTTTTTAAGTAGATAACGCAAATTTCTTACTTGGCTGATTTGGTTACTCCATCTACACTGGTGAATTGTGGGAATAACAGTGGGAATCCTTGTTCCCAAATTACTGAGAATATATCTTATTTTCACCATAAGGTGATATTTATTGTGGATTTCTAGTGAATATTTATCAAGTTAAAGAAATTATATTCCAAGATTCTTACATTTTTTTTAAAAGCAAGAATGGTTATTAAATTTTAACAAATAGTTTATCTGGCATCTTCAAAAATGGTTACAGGTCTCTCTTTTCATATGAGTTAATCACAAAAACTAATTTCTTACTGTTGACCCATTCTTGCATTCTTATTCTTATGATTAAGAGATAAATCCTTATCTCTTAATAGGCTTATAAAATCAATATCCTATATAGGATTTTGGGACACTTATTTTCATAAGAAAAAAGGGGCGGTATTTTTATATCAGGGCATGCTAGTCTCAAAAAATTTGTTGCAGAAATAAGTATTGTGTGTCCCATGCCCTAAAACAATTTATTTAAAAACTTATTTTTAATCTAAAAGTTGGAATCTCATCAGTTGGAGGGATGCGGGAGAATGAAAACAGTACACATACTATCTATCCAAATCACTTTAAAAAGAATTACATAAGAAGGAGCCAACAGAATGGCATCAAAATGCCCTTAGGAAGACTAGGAAATATTAGATTGTCTTTGAAGATCTAGCAAAGACATGCAAAATCCAACCAAATAATTACAATCTCAGTGGAGAAAAATCACAGGTCTATTTAAATGAGATTTAAAAAGTAATGGCCTGAATGGAAGCAAAGGTCCTGGTAGATGAGATGAATCCTTCTATAATTATACGGTACAAAAAGAATCAAATTTTAATCCTGATCAAAAACTGTATTTCATAAGTAATTACATTCCACTGAGAATATCGATATGACCATTTCCTTAGTGGATTTCTTGTCCCAGAAAGATTTAGAACAATATACAAAAATTATGAAGCCCAGTATTGTATGCTAGTCAAGCCCACAGTATTTTTGTGTAAGCTTAGGAATAGGGCTTTGTAATTATCTGGACAATCTACATATTTGGCATACCAGAGTTACTTGTTAGATGTCAACTGTAATCAAGTAACTGATTTTCAGATTTGTGAATTCTTAAGGTACAGGAAAAATTTACTAATTTTGTCAATAGTGTTAGATAGTTTAAGAGAATTTAAGATTGCATATTTGGAGAAGCATGCTTGGTTAGACTATAAACATACTTATTATTTTGGCTATTTATATTTGGTAGCAAATCATCCACTTAAACTAGATACACAAACTTTTTATAAGTAAAAACTGCTTTATAAATTTTACCTGAACAAGAGCATAGAAAATCTTGAAAATCTGTTTCTGGATGAGAACAGACTGATCAGACTGATCAGAAAGAAGCTGAATAAAACGGTCCTTTAGCACTGGCAGGAAATGCTGCATTGCTGCTACCAATGGACTCCGTTCCTCTGGTTTCTTGTACCTTTGGGTAGGAATACAAACTAATTCTGTAAGAATTTATTTTTATTTTATAACTATTTATATATGAGATATAAACTACTTGTTTGTTCACACAATTATAAGCAAAAGAAGAAAAATCCACTAATATGCCACCAAACACAAGCAAAAGCAACTTGAGAAGTCTCAATATCTAAAATGTACTAAGCATTTATCATGAGGTCATAATCTTCAAGGTTCCATTAGTATTCTAACTTCTACAGTTGAGGAAACTGAAGCACAGAGAAGTTAAATATCTTTTCCAGTATACACATCTCAATATAACCTGCAGTAGATGAGATCCAATCAAGGTTTGCCCTCTTAGCAACTTCACTATGCTGTTTCTAATCCTGAATACTGATAGAACTGAGGAGCTACAATGATTTGGCTTTTAAACATTAGCAACTGATGTATATAAAATCAATTATGTTTTATCATCCTTAAGCAATTTACATATGAAGAGCGTTATTAAGGCAGAGTGGCATCTATGAAGCAGAAAATATTCTATTTCTAAAAGCATTAACACCAGAAGTTCATTTATAACCTATGTTATACAAAATTATACCTCACAGGCTATTTATGATCTTCATTTATCCATCTGGATTTACTATGCACATATTTTTATAGCAGATATAATAATAATGTTTGACTATTGAGTGCTGGTACAGATTTCAATAGGAACATTACATAATGTTATATAAATCTTATCTTTCTAAAATCCTTAATTCTAAATCACATTTTGCTCTAAGATTAAAGAACTGCTGACCTGAGACATTCTCACATATAGATTAAAATTTTAAATGTATTGTTAAAAGGTCTGTTGGCTTATTTCAAAAAATAAATTAAATAATAGAATTTATAGCTTAGAACTATGAGAAACTTCAGCTTCCTTTATTTTTAGATTACATTATTTGAACTGCTTTAGAATGGTTTTCCCTTACCAGAATCCAGTTTTACCTACTGGTAAACTTTTTGAAGAGGAAAAATGTGTTTAAGAATTGCATATCTGAGCACATTTTTAAGACACTCTTATAACAAAAGTAAATTGCCAAGAATAAAAAACACCGAGAAATACTCACACTAATAATGACTAAGACTGCTAAAACATTTAACTGAAAGATAATTTAAGTATTTTAATGTGCTGAGAAAGTGTATCTAGCATATATTTCAAAAGGTTATCAGTACATTTCTCTGCGTCAACAAAAGAATAACAATTTAGAAGTCAGTTACACTGACTATAATAATTATTGACAATATTCTCTTCTAACAATAAAGGTAAGAACTATATTATGCACCTCTCTGCATTTATCCAACCCAGGTGATCATACACATTAAGAGGGTCTGAATTCCATGTTAGACATTCTCCCTATCTACACTGAGTAGTGGACTATATTAGTTGTTAACCTAAGCTAATAGGTATGAAAGTAATTTATGGTAAGAAACAAATTACTATTCTATAAGACCTAAAGTTCCTAATCCTATAAAAATGTGACACTAACAAAAGCCCACTACCACAAGACTACAGTGTGTCAAGCTCGTGAGCTATGTTGATAGGAAATCCTTAAATACTAGCTCATCACTTGCCTATTAAAAAGAAAAATTCAATGGTTCATCTGTATCTAAAAAAAACTTCAATGTTTGGTTCATCTGTATCACATCCATGGCATTCAAAATCTTCTTTAACACAGTCCCAATTTACAAGTCCAAAATTATCCCCAACCTCTCAACAGAAATTATCTATAGCATTTAGTAGTCTCCTCACTACCCACTAAGACAGTGTCTCATTTCCACCGCTGTACCTTTCTTTTTGTTCACACTACTTCACATGGTGTGACATGCCTTCCTCTTCAAACGCTCCTTCTGTGCTCCTTCAACTGACAAGTATTTCCTGAGGATCTATGCTCCTGAAGGCCACAACTTCCAATTTCTCCATGAATTTTCTTAGAACTGCTTCAGTCCACACAGATCCCTTGTGAACACCTTGTGCTCCACAATCGAACACTGGCTGAAAATGAACTGGAATTCCAATACTGTAGCAGCCTCCTGTGTCTCCCATTTAAAAATTCCCTGTCACATTCTCTCCTGCTAAGATTATAGGACAGGAGAGACTTGAACCTCCTCAATGACAATGACAACTTATTGTTATTCTCTCTCATTTTAGTCACTCACTTACCAGAACTACAACAACTGGCACTCTGACAGAGGTTGGAGCAACAGCTGGAACATTCCTTAGCAGGAAGATGGGTAGCTGGTGGGAACACAAGAAAACACCAGTACCAATGCTGTAAATGGTATATTTCTCTCCTGCTCAGAACAAAAGCAGCAGTTCATCAGCTACTTTGAGTTGGGACCCAAAAAGGGTATTGGAGGCTAACTACAAGCCCCAGAATTAGAGGGCTCACAATGGCATCTGTGTAGCTGTTAGGACTGGAAATAAAGCCACCACCATGGTTCAAGTGTTCCTCATGGCTTCCTCATAATTTTCTAATATCAAAACTTTCATTTCCCTACCAATTTCATTATTTTCACCACAAACTTAAGAGAAAATCCCCTCAACACTTGGCTTACTACTTCCAGTGCTATATACCTCAACTTTCAAAGTTAGATTTTTTTTTTATCCCTAAACCTAGATCTAAAATGATCCCTTGGTCTAAAATATTCTTTCTTACTGATATCGATTACTTATATTAATTATAATTTGCTCAAATATGCAAACACTAAAACAGGTGACTGTGAATACTTCAAAACACAATGTTTAAAAATGGTTATATGAAATTCCAACATATTCTGTTTGAGGTGAATTCTTAAAACTCATCAAGAACCCAAATTAAGATAAAAATTCACAGAAAGCCAGAATAAAGAGCTCTAATGTTCAATGTATTCTGATCCCCTTCACATGAAAAAAAAAAAAAAAAAAAAAGCTTATCTTTAGGCATTTTATTGGCACATAAGGAGAAGCCCATATTGAAGGAGTTAGAGATAACCCAATTTTTGAATAGGGAAACATAATGAGTAAGAAAAAAGAGCACAAGTAGTTTATCAATTGAATTAACAGCCACAAGGCTACGGATTTACAATAAGAATGACATTTCAAAAAGAAAACACTGAATTAAAATCAATATAATTCATTAATTTTAATATTTATACTGAATGTAATTTTAGATGTTCAAAAAAATTAGCTTAAATTTTCCAAACTTTCCCCACTTCTCAAAACTCTATGGGAATTGAGACAGACACTTACTCATAATTTTTCACAAGCTGATAGAGGCAAAGAAGAATCCCTAGCCAACAAGCACTGTTATCAGACTGAAGATAAAAGCCAATTTTGTCCACAATAGCAGTCCAGCGGCTTGGATAATCATGTTTGATGATATGATGAATGCATGTAGTAAGTTGTACCCTGAAAGTCAAAGATAAACAATAAAGAGGAAGAAATGCTACCTAGATAAAATTTTACTAACTCATACAAAGAAAATGGCTGTTTAGACAAAAAATAAATGAGTCACTGAGCAAAAACTATCTGTTCCTCCTATTTCAAATAACAAGACTATACAATATAAATTATGACAGTATTCTATAGTTTTATCTCCTTTCATTTGATCAATGTTTCACAAGTTTTACATGAAGTTTAAAAGGTTTTCACTTTATAAACGTAAAAATCAATTGCAATAAGAAAATAAAACAAAAAATTTCTCCTGTAACAGCATTTGCTACGTTTTCTGCTATAAAAATGACAGGTTTTTATGTTTTAAAAAGACTCCCAATATCCACCCTCAAAACCCTGAAAATGGATAAGTTTAAAATATATATATAATATACATATACCTGATGAGCTCAGGAGAGTGAATAATGGCCTCTACAATATTTTCTCGAATACAATGCCGATCTTCTTCTGGAATAGTATAAGGGGATATATCCCTTGGTGCTGTTTCCCGATCTGGCCAATATTGTGTTATCATATTTTTCAAATAGATAACACCTAAAATATAGGTTAATTTGACAAAAAGAAAAAGAGTATTTACTATAAAAACACTGTAAATATCCCTTATGTGTCCACACCTCAATTTATTTCTTTCAGATCAACCACTATTAGTAAAGCTATCCTTTTAAAAACAAAATGCATTCTATTACTTTAAAAGTTGATAGTCAAACACAAATTTAATACTCAGTGAACAGTGATAGTCTTTATTAAACACAGAGCCTAAGAGAATTTTGCAAATAACACACAAATTAACTGTTAAGACTTTTTACATCATTTATTCATAATATTTTATCCTTTTTTTTTTGTAGAAAAGCTATCTAGATTGCTTTTACTAAATGAGTTCTAAATGAAGCCTCTAAAGACAAAACCACACACACCAATAGAGCTTGTACAATTAATAACACTGCTCTAGACTGAATGTTTGTTGCCCCAAAAATTCATATTGAAATCCTAAACCCCTGATGTAATGCTATTAGGGCCTTTGTCGGTCATGAGGTCTGATATCATGAATGGGATTAATGCCCTTAAAAGAGACCCCAGAAAGTACCCACCATGTGAGGTTCTAACAACCAGAAAATGGGTCATCATCAGACACCAAATCTGAGAGTGCCTTGATCTTAGACTTCTCAGTCTTCAGAACTGTGAGAAATAGATGTATGTTGTTTCTAAGCCATCCAGTCTATGCTATAGCAGCCCAACTAAGACACAAAGGTTATTCCTATTGTAGAAAAATTATAGTATATAGATTCTTATAGTCTAAAAAGCTAAGTGTTTCAATCACATGACTTCGAATTCATGTTATGAGAATTTGCTGTGTTCAAAAATTACTGATTACTACCTTCTGTCAGCTATTATACTGCTGTCTTGTACACCACTAGTTAACTTGAACTAAACTATATTGCTAACAATGCTTTTTATCCAGCTCTTTCCCTATGAATGAGGAAAGGATGAATAGGGAGAGGGAAAGGGAATCCTCAATCACAAATGTACAGGATACATAGAAAGGGAAATTATTCAAGATTAGTTAATTCCTATATTCTACAAAACACTGGCTCTTCTGATTAGTAATTAATTCTTACCTAGAGTCCTGCAACTATTTAAATAAGGATAACTGATCTAACTCTATGATTGTATATTCTACTTTGCTTTATCTTGGGAAATAAAATACCCCAACTTAAAATATACACATCAAAATACCCTTCAACAAAAGTTTTAAGATAAACTACATCTACCGTAAACAATAGTAACTCAGTATATGGGACATATTTCAGATTAATACTACTTCTAGAATTTTGATTCTTTAGCTCCAAAACAATACAAAAATCAAAATTAAGACATGATACAGCCTCTGAGTATTTCCTTCTGTTACAATGCAAAAAGGAATGGGGTATACATATTTATCTGTAAAACTTGATTCAGTATTTTAAAAGTTGTTTGGTCTAACAAAGCACATAAATAAGTGAGAAATGCACTGCAAGAATCTTGTGATTCCGTCTACTCCATCCAGAATGTTTGAACTCTACTACAATACAACACAACTTTCAGATCTAGCAGATGAAACCACATGTCATACACTACAGACTATCATTCAATTTTTACAAGGATGTAATTTTTAAAGTAATGATTGTATTTTTTAAACATCTGACCAATTCCATAGCATGGCTGCTTCTGGTTTTGTACATACTAACAAACGACTTTCTAGCACTATTTAATTTCACTTTATGGATACCCTGGACCTCCAGAAAGATGAACAAGTGAGTCCTAGAGCAAATTAAAGCCCAAAATATTGCTGGAGGCAAATGTTAAAACTAAAGCCATTCTACTTTGGGCACATCATGAGAAGGCTGGGTTCCTTGGAAAAGACAATGATGCTGGGAAAACAGAAAGCAACAGGAAAAGAAGATGACAAAATATGATATGCAATGACTTCATAAAAGGAGCCATAGACACAATTCTACAGTAGGTGAGTAGGGTTGTTGAGGACAGGAAATTGTGGACATCACTTATTCACAGGGCGGAAGAAACAGAGCCACATAACACACACAGTACACATAATCAATGCTCTAAACATATTTAAGGTCCCTCCTAAATGCTAAACACTTTCAAAATCTTAGTAAAAATGAGATTTTAAAATATCTAAAAAATAACCTAAGGAAAAATGTCAACTTCATTAGTAAAAAATGACAACTAAAACAATCAAAGTAATCCTTTTCTATCAGAAATTTAAAAAAAGATTTACTGCTGACCAGGGTCCAGTGAAATTACTATATTTTACAGGCACAAAGTCTTCCGTTATTGTGCTACTCACATACACCAAGTTTTTAAAAAATCATAAACTACTACATTACATTTGTTCACTTATTTACTGTGTACCTTCCATGTGTCAGGCAATATTTTAGGCACTATATTAGGGAATAAAACTGTTAATAAAAAAGACCTGAGATTAAATTCTAACAGGAAATAGTTTACTACATATGGCATATTATTGTAAATTATACACCTGCAAATATGGTAAAAAATTAATACATCTGCAAATAAATTGTCATAAGACATAAAGTTGCGAATTCCATTATTTTGCAGACCAACAGATAATATCAAGTGGTTTGCCACATTATCAGACTTTGATAGTGAGGTAATTGTTTAATATCTTATGGAACTTGAACAGTATTTGTTAAATTGTTGAAATAAAGAGTAAAAGCAAAAGGCTGTAAAGAACAATTGTATAAACAAAGAGGCTTGTATCTCAGAATCATCCATCAGGGGGAAAAACAAGGAATACACAGAATCTTTTAATAAACTCCATCAATTTCTCTTTCTAGCTTCTCTTTTAATTCAAAGAAATATCACATTCCTTCAAACTCTGCCACCAACTAACAAGGGACTCACTGTTTATAGTAAACACATGAGGGCAAACCGATTTTCAGGGAAGAAAACCACTGAAAGGTCCATGCATCCCAAGATACTTCCGTTATTCCATTATGGACCTTTTAAACAACACATTTACATGCACTCAAGAAAATAATTCAAGAAACTTGCCTGCTTGTCTTACAGGTAAATCCAGTTGTTCCGACATAGTAATCTGAAGCAGTGTCGAAACAAAATTCAGAGACTTGTGTGCCTACAAACAAAAACATACATTTTAAATTTCAGCAAACATATTCTCAGTACTCTTTTTCACTGCTTGGCTGGCACAAAGGCTCTCCATACATTGGTCCTAGCCTTATTTCCCATCACTCACCTATAATGAACTCAAAACAATTTAACATCCTAACTCCTAAAATATTTTGGATGTATGCATTTGCCTCCATTCCACTGCACTTCCCATTTATCCCAATTAGCGTTCTTAACCTATACTGGTGATAGCAGCACAAAAACAATATGCTCTGATACCTATTTTTCCCAATGCAGTAATAATTTCTCCAGAGAGACATTCTATTAAGTGGCCTAGAACAAATTAAATCACTAAAAATTAAAGCATAGTTTGGGGGGGTGGTTTCCAAGGTGCTATGTTTTTAATTTCTTAGTATGTTTATAAAAGTTCATTCTATGTGAAAATTAATCAATTGTACCCATTATGGACCATTTTTCTGTATCCATGTTAATTTCAAAAGAAATTGAAAATCAATAACTGAACATTCAATAAAAGTAGGCTATAACCAATGATGATTTAATAAACACTTTTATATGTATATGCAATTCAACACATACAGGAAAGACTGAAATACATCGAAAATGCCAATATATAGTTATCTCTGGGGTGGTGGGATTATAGAGGAGCTTATTTTATTATTTTCTGTTTCCAAATTTTTATACTATGAACCCGGTCACTTTCATTACACTACAAAAAAAGACTCTTAAGGACTAAATTTGTCATATTTGCTTCTGATATTTTTAAGAGAATTCATCCTCAAGTTAAATCCCTTCTTGTATGTCTTCTCAGTCTCAGTCCCTCTCTCCCCAATTTAATCACCACCTAATGTCATTTCCTTCTTCCAGCCCATGTTTTTTAGTATTTTTTTTGCACATATTCACATGTAAAACAGTGATTTTTATTTTAGTTTCCTCATGACAGACTTTTGCTCCCATTCTTTAAACTTCTTCAAAACAAAAAAAATTTCCCTTTGGATATAAAAATTTCTTTCACATTAGAACAGAGTGATACTTCATTGTCATTCCAAAAATTATTTATTGGTATTCTTGGTGCAAGACACTATGCCAGAATCTGAGAACACAGAGCTGGACGAGACAAATGAGGCTTCATAACTTCATGGAAACCTAAGAGTTTAGTGAAGGAAAACAAGATAAACAGGTAACTGCAATGAAATGTATTGAAGAAGTATATAGCACACAATGAAAGAATCCAAAGGAGACTTTCCTAAGTCAATGAAGTAATGCTTAAATTTAAACCTGAACAGGAATAGTTTAGGTGTGTGAAGGGAAGGTATTTGCCCTTTCCAGTACTCTAAACAGATGTGAACGCAATAACCACTATCAGTTTCTTGAAACACCCTTCTATCTAAGGAATATACACACCACTTTTCCAGGTCCTTTCTCAGGCTCCTTTGCTGGTTTCTCATACTATAAATGCTAGAACCTGGTGTCAGGACTCAGTCATAGCCTGTCTTTTCCACTCCCCAGCTGATTTCATCTAACCCTTGTCTTTATGTATTGTCTATATTAAATGTTATTTCCAGTTCAGATCACTTTAACAGACCTATTTAACTTTATTATCTCCCTAGCTTCTCAGACTTGTGTTCAAAACATCTTTTCCCTAAAAGCTACAACTCTTTCCTTGCACTATATCTCTCACAACCTTTCTCATCACTATCCTGTTATTCACATTTGAAACCTGTCTGAATGTCATCTTTAACACTTCCCTCTTCTTTATCCCAACTAATATATCAGGCTCTGCTGATTCTATACCCAAAATGCTTATATAGTTAACATATCCACTTTCTCCATTAACACCAACCTAGTCCCTGTGACTGTCATCTATCTTAAGGTAACTATTTGCCCCCCAATCATTCTCCATTTAACAGCCAATGAACTTTAAAATTGTAACTCTCTTGAAAACAAACCCTTTAACAACTTTGTACTCTATTTCCTAGTCTACAAAGTCCTGCATTATCTTGTTCTGCCAATTTCTTCAGCCTCACTTAAACCCTCATTCCCCACTGCCCCGCCTTACCAGCCTTCTATAAGGTTCTTTCAGCCACAAACATCACTGCATTTTAGTCTTTGTACATGCTGTGGCTTTCTACCTACCAGATCAAGACCCTCTTTCCAATAGCCCGCCAGAGTTAATTGGTTCACAGCTTAAACATTTCCTTAGAGAAGCCTCTCCCGACTGATCATTGAAGCTAAAGTAGGGCTCACTATTAATCTCATTTTCCTCCACCATAACACTTATTACATATTTGTAATTATATTTATAGATTGGCTTTACGTCTACCTCTTCTATTAGACTTTAAGCTCCAGTTAGAGTAAGGACTGTACTGTTTGTACACCCAGTGCATATGATGTTTGGCATTTAAGATACTCACCGAATTTATTAAGTGAATAACTGGATGAATCAATAAAAAAAATGTCTTGGTAGCAGTTGTGAGCACCCGGGAGTGAAAACAGTATTTATATTTAAGAGGTAGCTAGATGAGCCCACAAAGGACACTACTATTCATACTACCACTACGACACTTTTAAGGACATTTATATTACAGAATATATAGAGATAACTCCTGCAATAAATGAACTGGAATGGATGGCCAGAATCAGATAGCCCTGATTATAAATATAGGTGCTGCCACTTCCTACATTTTTAACTCTTGAGCAAGCCAATTCAGCAAAACTAAGTCTCAATTACAAAATTAGTATACAAAACATACTTCACAGGATGACTATACGAAATTAAATATGGAGACCATTTTAGCAGATATCAAGACATAATTTTTATTTGTTTATGCCCATACACAGTAGAATCTCATCTTTCTCAGCAAGTATATACTAAAGCCAATAGGGCATAAACTGAATATTGCCAAATTAATCTTTAGTTCCTTAAATCACCCATAAAATACAGCATGTGGTTTTGTGTATACAATACACTCGAGGTAGCAATACTGCAGTTTTTCCTTCTGAGTTGGAAACAAAATGTTTTCTATGATTGGAACCCAAAATGAAGTTATTGGTTTATTTTAGGAGTCATGTTAGAACAACAAAAACCACCACAACCACCACTGTTTATTCAGCTGAACATAGAGCTACATGTGAGTTAAAAGTGAGCATACCCACTGGCTGTACCTTCCTACAGCACAACAGTTACTCCATAAATGTTACATTAACGAAGGTCCTTTAGTGACTTCTAATTTCTTAAAGTTTAAAAATAAAAATAAAACTGCAAGAATACTTGAAGGAAACTAAGGTATGTATTTTTTATCATCTTAATGGGGAAAACTAACCATGACACCAAAAGCTGAAAGCCGTAAAATAGTTTTAGTATCAAATAGATAAAAAGTAACCAATGTTTAACAAAAAAAAAGAATATCTTCAACATTTGAGGAAGAGTTAATCACTCCAAAACAAAAATTAGAGAACATGTACAAGCAAATTATAAAAGAATTAGCAGTACAAGTGACAAGACAGTCCTACCTCAAAACAATATATGCAAATACACCAAAGTGCTGGTGAGGATGTGAAAAAAATGGAACGCATACAATGCTGATAGATGTATAAATTGGTACAACCATACTGGAAAACTAACAAGCCCCCAACTTACAACTTAGTCATTTCACCTTATATAATCAAGAGAAAAAAGTGCTTATGCCCATAATACCTGTCCGCTGACAAGTGAATGTATAAACAAACTGCGGTAAAATACAACGAAACACCACATATCTTAAAAATAAAACCAACCTATGAAATCAAGCAATAACACAGATCTCAAAATATTTTAAGAAGTCAGACTAACTGGGTACATACCATGTGATTCTATGTACATGAAGTTCAAGGAAAGGCAAGTCTAATCTATAGTTAACAGAAATCAGAATAATGGTAACCTGGGGGAGGAAAAGTATTAATTGGGAAGAGTCTCAAGGGAAGTTGTAGGCCAATGAAAATGTTATATGTATCTTTATCTGGATGGGTAAAAACTGACTGGGTTGTGTATTTTTGAGCTTGGTATTATGTTAAGTTATCCCTCAAGTAAAAAAAAAATCAACAGGACTACTTTTGCCTGAACATTTAAAGCGACAGTACTCATAATAGCCCAAAGTGGAAACAACCCACATGTTTATCAACTGATGAGTGGATAAGCAAAATGTGGCATATCCATATATATGATGGAATATTATTCAGTAATATAAGGAATGAAATACTGATACATGCTACATTTATGACCCTTAAAACCACTGTGCTATATGAAAGAAGCCAGTCACAAAACACTACATAGTGCATGATTTCATTTATATGAAATGTCCAGAATAGCAAATCTATATAGACAGAAAGTAGCCTAGGACTGGGAGTGTGGAGGAAAATGGGGAATAATTGCTAATGGGTATGGGGTTTCTTTTTGGGGTGATGAAAATGTTCTAAAGTTTGTGGTGATGACTGCATAACTCGGAATATACTAAAATGCACTGAATTGGATGCTTTGTATAGTATCTGAGTTCAATAATTATTCTAAAAACCAATGAAACTGAATTATGAAAATAATTACTATTAAGTGATTTTGACTTCAAAAACACACAAGCATACATCGAAAAGTGCAACTGATGAAAAAAAGTGTAACTTTCAGACAACTGAGCCAGACTAAATTTAAGAAAGAAAAGATATTCCTGTTAACAGGAATAGCACAAGCAAACTCAACCTGGGAGATCTACCTGCCCCATATAAATTTCCACCCTCCTGAAGTCTCTAATACAGGAAGCCTTATATTCTTCAAAAGGATGCAACAAATTAATTTAAAGTAACACTAAATATCAGACACCAGATTCCCAAGAAAATTGAGACAGAAGTAGATTAGCAACTGCCTGGGGCTGGCATAGGGGGTTAACTGGAAAGAGTAATTGGGTAATGGAAATGTTCCAAAACTAGATTGCTGACAGTTGTGCTGCTCAATAAATCCACTAACTCACTAATTTCACTTTAAAAAGGTGAATTTTATGGAATGTAAATTATACCCCAATAAAGTTTAAAAATGAAAAAAAGACTGCAGATCTGTACAATCATAAAACACATGTAAAATAAAGACAACATTAAATGTTCAAATTAGGAAAAACCACATGACGAGCACTCAAATATTTTTTAAATAACAGAAATAATTATTTGTTGAATGTCTACTCTCAGCTAATACTCCAGGGTTAAAAAAAAATCTTAATCTAAAGATTTAATTCCCATTGGAGATAAATTAAAAATCAATGAACTTTTAGAGTAGAAGAGGGCAATCGACTAGTTCAAAAAGGGAGAAATATATAAGGTGTTAAAAATATGAGTTTTGAGCTTACACAGAACCACAGGTCAGAGTGGAAAAAGATTGCATATAAAATGGAATTCATGAGGAAAATTTTTAGTTTTAGGTGATAAGAGCTTAACAGGAGGGGTGAGCAGCATGAGTAAAGGTTTGTATATAGAAAGGTTTCCACTGAAGACGCTGGCAGTTAAAGCAGGAATAGAGCAAGAAACTGTTGTCTATTAAAATAATCTGCCCAAACCCTTTTATTTTTATCACACAGATGCAGAAACAAGTATTTCTGAGTGTGTCTTGTGAATACATATAAGAAAGGACAGTCTTTGTACCGTCAAGAACAAATAGTCTCTAGAACAGCGGTACCAAACCTTTTTGGCACCAGGGACTGGTGCTCCTATGAAACTCTAATGTCTGAGGCTCTCAGGTGGGGCTGAGCAGTGATGCTAGCACTGGGGAGCGGCTGCAAATACAGATGAAGCTTTGCTCACTTGCCCACCCGCTCATCCCTGCTACTGTGCGGCCCGACTCTTAACCGGCCATGGTACTGGCTGTGGTCCGGCAGGGGTTGGGGGGGGGGGTTGGTGTTCGGAACTCCTGCTCTAGAACATAACAATTAACACTGAATGAATGAATACGAAATGTCACATATTTAAGATTACCTAAACAAGTTTTTAAAAACTATACTTCTAGATATACAAAAGTCAATCTCAAAGTTTAGAATTTAAATGAGAAGTGACAGACTCTAACACAAATGTACTTGAAAGATTCAAAGATGAGTGCTCTTAACATTTCTGAGTACTATTTAAGTTCTTATTTCTTTCGTTCAGCAAATATTTACTGAGAGCCTATAATGTGCCAGGCATTGTACTTATAATTATCCTAATTCTCATGTTATAATAATGCTATCTACTTAGTGATCTTAGTGTCCAAAGAATATGCACTTATGTTCTTCCACCATTAGTGCTGATCACCTTCCAATGAGGTGTATAACTACTAAGTTAGTAAGTAGACTAAGGTAGGAAATAAAATACATAGCATGTTGGACTGGTTAATCAACCAGCAGTTCAAAAATCTAGAGAGAACTTAGTAGGTGCCAAACACTTTCTGAAATTTTTACACACCATCATCTCACTAAACCCAAGTAACACAATGACATACATAACTACTTTTGTTTTATACATAGGGAAAATGATGCTTAGAGATTAAATAACTTTCCTAATGTCTCCAACCAGTACAGAATTCTTCAGTAGTTTTTTTTTTTTTAAGGCTAAGGTGATTTTCAATCATATTTCCAAGAATACTTCTACTTTTTAATTGTTTCTCCAGTTTTAAAATTATAACAGTTCAAAAAAAAAATCTTAACACACTACAGAGTCAGTCAATTGGGAATACTAAGTCAGATGTTTCTTGAAAATATCTTCCAAAAAGTCCTTACTCTAGTCTCTAACAGTCTAATCAAACTTTCTTAACTTTATATATATGCAATACATAAATATATGTACACCCCCAAAATCTTTGAGGCAGAAGTGGTATAACAAACTAAATAACTTTTGTTTCCTATTATAACAAGAAGTCAGCAAAATCTTAACATTGACAAATCAAATAATAGTATTAAAGCAAAATTACTGACCTCCTGAAACTCAAAATTACAGTGGGGAGAAACAACAAGTAAAATATATATGATGATAAATCAGTACCATACAGAAAAATAAACAAGCAAAGGAGATAGGGAGTGCAGTAGTCCAGCGAGTCTTTAGTGATATGGAAACATCTGAACAGTGATAGAAGTGAGAACAAGCCTGGGAGATAACTGAGTAAAAGGGGTTCCAAATAGAATAGTTAAGTGCAATAGCTCTGAGACAGAACAGCACTTTATTTTTTTTAACTACCTGCACTATAATACTTAGATAACATTTACAATTTTTACAGTTAGAGAATACTTCAGTTAGCTTAAGAAGATTCATTCAAATGTCAAAGATCGTTCTTCTTTTAACTAAATGAACCAAAATACAGCTTCAGTTGAGACATCAAGAAATGCTTGGTTCATCCTATCTTAGCTAAAGCAAGAAAGCCTGCCCGACATAAAATGCTATTTCCTCATTCTTACTATAGTCAAGGTTCTCAAGATTTACTGAGATCTATTTCCCAAATCAAGGTTTCTGCCACAGAGAAAGTCAAAACAAAAAATATTCAAATGGAATCACTTTATTAAAATAAAAATTAGAACTGAAAATAATTTTAAAAGTTACCTTAGGAAAATCACTAAATATATCTAAGTGTAATAATGGAAAGAAATTTGCAAAACATAAATAGCTAACAATCACAGTAATGCAGCCCAGATACCAAATTATCTTTGACAGAAAAGATAAGCAGTGTTCACTATTCCAGAGTATTCCAAAACCCTAACAGCTGAACAGTTTTGAACACTATTTATCTTCCAAAAACTAGTTTGTGAAATACTTACCCCAGGTCTCTCTGACAAGATATTAATGCATAGAACTATACATTCAATACCTACTGGAGAAATAAATGCATTTCAAATTGTAGGAAGCATTATATACCAATTTTTCTACAAGGGAACCAACTCAATAATCTTTAAAATCGACAATTATATGCAAAAATATTTAACCAAAATAATGTTATTAGAACAAAGTCATGGTAGAAATAACTATTACTAAGCTTTTAGAGCGTCTAGGCTTATGCATGCATTAATACTTCATAAAAAAAATGTTCATCTTAACCTATCACAAATCAAAATTAAAAGTGATCCGTAACTCTCTCCATACTTCAGTAATGGTTCAATTTGGGGATTTGTTTTAACTCATTATTTTATATACAAAAGAAATCTTAAGCCCGCCCCAAGGCTACTCTGAGCTTAAGAGTTTGAGCATCACTCTAAGTATGATCTAAAGATGGTCTCATTTACATATAAAAGATTTAACCTTTTATTTTAAAATAACTTTACACTTAATTTGTCTAAACTTTGTGGGTGGTATTCTTAAAATACAAGTTCCTTAAGGGCAGGGATCTCTAAAACTGCACTGTATATTCAAGATGTTCAATTGGGAATACTCCTGCGGCTTCTGGTAAGTCAACATAAATGTTTTTAAATAATTTGCCTACCAACTAAGAGGAACATAAAGTAATCCAATTTCTACTTTAAAGAAGGACTTCTTCTTAGGTTAAAAAAAAAATGTACACTAGATCTCACTAAAGCTGGCAAAATCAGTATACCAAAGACACTTATTAACTGGCGTAAGTTACAGTGGTCCTTTTCAGAAACCTTTCGAATACTCACTAAAATATCAAAAGTTGTAGAAATTTAGAAACAAAGAATGAAACTAAAGATAGTACAATAAAATACCCACATAAGGCTGTTTTCCAAGCGGTGGTCTCCCAAAAATATACTCATCGAGCTGATTTGGAGCGTGGCATGTTTCAAGGCACCCTGTCTTAAACTGTCTCACTTGACCGTCAGAGCAACCCTATGGCCTAATTTCATGAATGGGAAAAACTCAGCATCAAAAGGTTAAACGACGTGCCCAAGGTCAGTCAAGAAATTAGTGTTGCCGCTCTACCTAGAAGGGTGCAGTTCTCCTGACACTTCTCCACCACACTGCTCTGCCTCCGACTGAGGTATTAAGAGCAGTGAATCAAACTCCCTGGGTATCCCGCTGTCCCCTCAGCCTCCTAAAGAGGCGGGGGCTTGCCTCTGAAAGCTCTCCCTAGCAGCTCAACCGGAGAGGAGAAAGTTGTGCAGGTCACTGATCAGCCCAGTGAAGTGACAAGCTGACAGGCGCAGTTCCCAAAGGACTAGCTCTATATTCCCAGGAGCCCTTCCAAAACCCGGCGCCAGCAAGACTGCTCCCGGAAACGTCGGAAAAAACCACTCAGCGAGTTTCGCCCCCTCCTGGGCGCGAGGAACTAGCGGGAAATGAGCCAGAGGGCGGCCGGCGACCCGACCCAACCATGTGTCCAGCCCGTCACGCCTGCCTCGCCTCAGCCGACTCCTCGTGCCTCGACCGCAGCCAGAGGCCCAGTTCAGGATACGACGCAAAGGCTGCCTGCCTGGGCCGCTGCCGCCGCCGCCGCCGCCGCCACCGCCACCGCCACCGCACCGCCACCGCAGCAGCCTGAGGCGCCCCGGCGTGGCTGTCGCCGTCAGGTCCCCGCCCCACCACTCTAGTTGGGCCCCTCCGCTACGCCGTCCGCGTCTCTGGCCAGGCCTGGAGGTTTGGCCGGCCATAGACAGACCGCCGGTCCACCCGCCGCCGCCGCCGCCGCGCAGCCTTGCGTCCTTACTTCATTGAGCTGGCGCTCCGCGGCCTCACGCAGGGCTGGGTCCATGGTGCCCCGTAGGGCCTCGATAATGGTGTTGGGGTCCATCGCAGCGCAGACTCGGTCAAACCCGGGGCTCTGGTGCTTCTGAGCCTAGAACAGCGCCGCACACTGCGCACATGGACCTGCCGCGCTCCGCAGCGGCAACCGGCGCGAAAGGAAAGAGAAGCGCCAAGGCCCCGGATAGAACCTCTTCGCCTCGGCGTGGAGGCGGGAGATGCTGCGGCCACTTCCTGTCGGCGCGCCGCGGAGCACCTTGGGATATGTAGTCCACGTGTGCAGTCCGTAGCCCACGTGGCCCGGTGCTGTCGCTCTTAACAGACGTCTTGGAATTGAAAAAAGAAAAAATGTTTAGACTTCACAGAAAGAAAATTAAAATAATCAATTACAGTTATTTCACATAGTAATATACTTATGGTGACTATGAGGTGAATCTGATACAATGAGTGGTGCGACCCACTGCTAGTAGTTGTGTAATTGAAGAAAACCTTTTGAAAAGCAGTTTGTAGCTGTTTCTATATACGATGAAAATGTTCATAATCTTTGATCTACGTAATCCCACTTATGACACTATCTTAAGGAAATAAAAATTAAATAAACTTTATGTGTGAAAGGTATTTATCACATTTCATATTATATAATCAAATACTAAAATTATGGCTTTTTTATGGGTATCCAAATTCTGGCAGAAACGATGTAAATCACATCTAAATGCACAAAGAAGCATAATTCCTATTAAAACGTACCTTCTTTAAAAACAATTAAAGAAATGGTTTCTTTAAAGCAAAGAAGAGTTAAATAACTTGCCCAATGTCACTTGATACTGAGAGGTACATTTAGGATTTCAAACCTAGAATGTTCCTCTTTTCGAGGTTTTCATTCCACTAAATCACTCTGCCTCTCAAGAGAAACGTGGAACAATGCGAGAATGGCTAAGCAAATTACAAGAATTCATTCAATTAAATATTTCATACCATATAACATATAATATACAATTATATTAATAATATATATTATTTTACTATAAAATTACAAATATTATATACCTTGTGACAACACAAAAACATAAAGATACAGCTTTATAACATGGATAAAGACAGAAGCAAAGCTGGCAAATGAAAGTAATTGATTTCCTAGGACAGTGAGATTTTGAATAATTTTCATTCATATCTGCTATTGTTATATAAAGTTATTTAAACATAGTGTTAAACAGAATACCACAGGCTCAAATTCGTGTCATGAAAACCTATGATACCATCTCTAGATTTGATACCTGATCTAATTTCAACTTTCCTTTCCCAAAAACATAATCAGTCTGGAATTTCCTGATCAACACTAGTGAGTTAATCTGCCTAAGAAATCGCTGGCCTTTGCATAAGAGAAAGTGTCCTCGCCTGGAATAATCCATCTTTTAACTTCTTAGTCCCACCTTCTTTCTGCCTATAAATGTTTCCCATTTTGTACAGCCCATTAGTGCCCTTCTAGTTGCTAGATGGGATGCTGCCCTATTCGTGAAAGCTTAACTAAATCCAATTAGATCTCCAAATTTACTCTGTTGAAATTTTTTAATTTTAATTTTTCATTCCCTATTGTACATTACATTCAGGGGTACAGCATAGTGTTTAGACATATAATTTATAAAAGTGATCTCTCTGGATTACCTGGCACCATACATAGTTATTAACAATATTATTGACTATATTCCTTATGCTGTACTTCACATCCCCATGACTATTCGGTAACTACTAAGTTGTACTTCTTAATCCTTTCATCTTTTTCACCCAATCTCCAAGTTCCCCCCGCCCTGCATCTGGCAATCACAGTTTGTTTTCTGTACTGTCTCCATTTTGTTTGTTCATTTATTTTGTCCTTTAGATTCCACATAGAAGTGAAATTATATGGTATTTCTCTTCTCTGTCTGACTTATTTCACTTAGCATAATATCTTCTAGGTCCATCCATGTTGTTGCAATTGATAAGATTTCATTTTTTCACGGCCGAGTAATATTCCATTGTATATATGCACCACAACTTCTTTATCCAATCATCTGTTGATGAACACCTTGGCGCTTCCATATCTTGGCTATTGTAAATGGTGCTGCATTGAACCTAGGGATGCATATATCTTTTCAAATTAGTGTTTTGATTTTCTCTGGATAAATAGCCAGAAGTGGAATCAATGGGTCATATCAATGGGTCTATTCTCAATTTTTTGAGGAATCTCCAAACTGTTTTCCATAGTGGCTGTGCAATTTGCAATCCCACCAATAGTGCACGAGGGTACCCCTTTTTTCCACATGCTTGCCAACACTTATGATTTTTATATTTGTTTATGATACCATTCTGATAAGTGTAAGGTGATATCTTATTGTGGTTTTAATATTTATTTATCTAATGATTAGCGACTTTGAATATCTTTTTCATGTCTATTGGCCATCTAAATGTCCTCTTTGGAGAAATGTCTATTTAGGTCTTCTGTCCATTTGTTAATTTTGTTCTTTAAACAATACTTAAAAAAATCATAAGCCTTCAAATAAGATTTGTTAAGATATCACCTATTGTTTTTAGTTTGCAAAAAGGAAGGGGGGCACAAATTTTTTTCCCTAGAATAGTGGGCTTTGCAATACTTATATCTCTTATAGGCCAGCCACTGTAACTAGGAGTGAGATATAATTATTCCTGATTTGCAAATGAAGAATCCAGGGCTCAAATAGGTTACTTAGGTGTGAAAAGTCATAAAGTTTTCATAATATAACCTGTGGATAGCTTTATCATTTTACTGATACAATCTATTTAAGAGTTTTCTCTTTCTACCTCGTCCCTCAAATGCAAGGACCTTGAAAATAAGAATTATGTTTTTCATTTTTTAATTTTCATGACTTTATTTTAGCCACACTGTTGACAATTTCTAGGAAGCAAGATCTCAAATGCTCTGCAAATATTATGTTTATTCACTTTCGTATCCTCACCAACTACACAGAGCTTTAATGTCTACAAGAATTTCAATATTTAAGTGAATAAATGAAAGAATGAATGAACTAGTAATGAGTTGGTAGCTGAGCCAGAATTGAAAACTCAGTCTTCTTGATTTCAAAGCCAGTCCTCTTTGCGCTACTACATATCTATTTTAGATTCCAGAATTGACTTCTACATCATGGAATTGTGACAATTATAACATAGCTAGCATAATGTATGTAAAAGCTCCTGACATATAGTAAGTGCTCCAAAAATGTTAATTCCTTTTCTCTCTGAATACTGAGAACTGAAAGTCAGCAAGACTTGCACATCTACAGCTGGAATAGGGCCTATGTTTCATGCTTCAAAGAGAATAGCACTCATCAAGTGCAGGACCCTATCCAGGGAGCCAGAGTTCCTTTATCCATCTACAGAGTTTGGCTCCAAGACCCTTCAAGAACTTACCTGGAAATGTGATTAGCACACACAACTTATCTGTAGGTTTATCTATATCTTGTCAAGTTAGTGAAACACAGAATGTAAATTATATGGCTGGAAATTTATTTATTCATTAATTTATTTATTAAAATTTTCATTAAGTTTATTGGGGTAACATTGGTTAATACAATTATAAATTTTCAGGTATACATTGTCATTTGACATCTATATATTCTATTGTGTGTTTACCACTCAAAGTCTAGTTTCCTTCAGCTACCATATTTTCTATCTGCTTTACCCACTTCACCCTTTTCCTACTCGCCTATATTTGACCCCTTTATCCTGTCTACCTCTACCCTCCTCCCGCACTCCAGTAATAACCACTAGTCTACAGTTCAAGTCCATGAGTCTCTGTATGTTTGTCTTGCTCATTTGTTGCTTTTAGGTTTACATCCCATATAAGTGATATCATGTGGTTTTTAACTTTTTCTGTCTGCCTTATTTTGCTTAGCATGATTATCTCGAGATCCATCCATATTGTCGCAATTGGCAGTATTTCATCTCTTCTTATGGCTGAGGAATATTCCATTGTATATATGTGCCATAGCTTATTTAGCCAATTATCTAACATAGGACACTTCAGTTGCTTCCACGTCCTGGCCACTGTGAATAATGGTGCTATGAACATCAATGTGCAAATATCTTTTCGGATATGGATTTTCAAGTCTTTGGGGTAAATACTCAGTAGAGGGATTGCTGGATCATATGGTAGATCAATTCTTAGTTTTTTGAGGAACCTCCATACTGTTTTCCATAGTGCTGTACCAATTTGTAGTCCCACCAGCAGTGTATGAGTGTTCCTTTCTCTCCACATCCTCTCTAGCGTTTGTTATTACTTATCCTGTTGATTAGAGCTGTTCTAACAGGTATGAGATAATATCTCATTGTGGTTTTGATTTGCATTTCTCTAATAGCTAGCAATGTTGAGCATCTTTTCATGTATTTGTTGGCCATTTGTATGTCCTCTAGGGACAAGTGTCTGTTCAGATCCTCTGTTCATTTTTGATTGAATTGTTTATTTTTTGTTGTCGTATGAGTTCTTTGTATATTTTGGAGATTAGGCCCTTATCGGAGGTGTTGCTTGCAAATATATTTAGCAGAAAAGGATTTTAAAATAGCTAGATCATGATGAATGAAAAAATCGTAGATCCCAAAAGAGAAACAGACACTGTAATTCAGTAGACGGGCTTAACAGCAGATTGGAGATGCAGAAGTTAGTGAACTTAAAAATAAATCAACAAAAATTATCCAATCTGAAAAACAGAGAGAAAAAAAGTTTAGAGAGAAAATTAGGTGGAGGGGGGCAGCCGCAGAAGAGTGGACCTGAGAGATCTGTGGGATAAGAAGTCTAAAATACATACAACTGGAGCCCCAGAAAGAAAGAAGAGCAAATGAGATAGAAAACAGTATTTGAAGAATGATCAAAATTTTCCCAAATTTGGTAAAAGATGTTGTGAAATAGTATAATATATATTTTATGTCTCTGCTCCCAGTTCCTGGCACAGAGCTCCTGAAACCCTTGTAATTTCCTAAGTGATAAAAACATCAAGAGCATCTTTTGTTCTATTGAGGTACTCTGAATGGGCTCCCCGATGGCTCCCAGATGGGGACTGGTCACCAGAAAGACCAAACCATTAAAAGCTTGGAATATTCAGCCCCACTCCTCATTCTACAGAGAGGGAAAAGGGACTAGAAATAGTTAATAACTGGTCATGCCTAATGAAGCCTTCATAAAATCCCAATAGTCTGGTTCAGAGAGCTTCCAAGGTAGGCAAACACAACTGCCCTAGGAAGGCGATGCACCCCAAATATATTTTCCCTATCTGATGGTTGTCTCTTACCTTGTTGATGATTTCTTTGCTGAGCAGAAGCTCTTTAGTTTGATGAAGTCCTATTTATTTATTTTTGCTTTTACTTCCCTTGCCTTTGAGATCAAATTAATAAAATCCTCTTTAAGTCCAAGGTCCTTGAGTTTCGTTCTTGTGTTTCTTCTATGTATTTTATTGTTTCAGGTGTTATATTCAGGTCTTTAATCTATCTTGAGTTAATTTTGGTGTGTGGTAATAGACAACAGTCTAGTTTCATTCTTTTGCAGGTGGCCTTCCAGTTTTCCCAGCACCACTTATTGAAGAGGCTTTCCTTTCTCCACTGTATGTTTTTGGCTTCTTTGTAAAAAATTATTTGCCCATTATAAACATGGATTTACTTCTGGACTCTCAGTTCTGTTCCGCTGGTCTCTGTGTCTGTTTTGCTGTCAATACCATGCCATTTTGATTATTGTCGCTTTGTAAATAATTTGAAGTTGGGCAGAGTGATGCCTCTAGCCTCGTTCTTTTTTCTCAGGATGGCTTTGGCAGTTCAGGGTCTTTTTCTGCTTCCATACAAATCTGATGATTTTTTGTTGTATTTCTTTAAAACACGCTGTTGGGATTTTGATGGGGATTACATTAAATCTGGATAATGCCTTAGGTAATATGGTCATTTTAACTATGTTGATCTTCTAATCCAAGAACATGGAATATCTTTCCATTTCTTTGTATCTTCAATTTCTTTAATAGAGGTCTTGTAGTTTTCATTATATAGGTCCTTCACATTTTCATTAAATTTATTCCTAAGTATTTTATTCTTTGTTGCAATTGCAAAGGAATTATTTTTTTCACTTCTTTTCCAACACTTCATTATTAGAGTATAAGAATGCTATAGATTTTTGAATGTTGATTTTGTAAACAGAGACTTTACCGTATTTGCTCATTGTTTCTAGTAGTGTTCTTGAGGAGTCTTTAGGGTTTTCTATATAGAGAATCATGTCATCCGCAAACAGTGACAGTTTGACTTCTTCGTTTCTATTTGGATGACTTTTATATCTTTCTCTTGTCCTGATTGCACTTGCTAGGATCTCCAAAGTTATATTGAATAACAATGGCATAGTGGACAGCCTTGTTTGTTCCTGATCTTAGAGGGAAAGTTTTTAGTTTTCACTATTAAGTATAATGTTGACTGAGGGTTTGTCATAGATGGCCTTTATTATGTTAAGGTATTTCTTCTATACTGATTTTGTGAAGTGTTTCAATCATAAATGGATGCTGTATCTTATCAAGGCTTTTTCTGCATCTATTGATATGATCATATGATTCTTATTTTTTAATTTGTTTATGTGATGCATCACATTAATTGATTTGCATATGTTGAACCATCCCTGTGCCCTGGGATGAAGCCCACTTGATCATGGTGTATAATCTTTTAATATATTGCTGTATTCGGTTCGCTAGTATCTTATTTAGGATTTTTGCATCTGTGTTCATGAGAGATATTGGTCTGTAGTTTTCTTTTTGTGTGTTTTCTTTACCAGGTTTGGTGTCAGGTAATATTGGCCTCATAAAATGAGTTGGAAGTATTGCTCCTCTTCCTTTTTTTGGAAGAGTTTGAGGAGAATAGGTATTAAATCTTCTTTGAATGTTTGGTAGAATTCACTGGTGAAGCTATCTGGTCCTGGACTTTTACTTTTTGGTAGGTTTTTGATGATTATTTCAATTTCCATACTGCTGATTGGTCATTTAGATTTTCCAGTTCTTCTTTGATTCAGTCTAGGAAAGTTGTATTTTTCCAAGTACCAGTCCATTTCTTCTAGGTTATTATATTTGGTGTTATATACTTTTTCGTAGCCTCTGTTGTTTTCTGAAAGAATTTGTGTGGAGTGAGTATTATTGCTTCCTTAAATATTTAGTAGAACTCAACAGTGAAACCATCTGAGCCTTGGAGATTTCTTTTTTGGAAAGATTTTGAATTAAAATTTAAGTTTTAATAATATAGGACTATTTAGATTTGTTACTTTTTCTTAAGTCTGTTTCAGCAAAATGTGTATTAAGGAATTCCTTCATTTTATCTAAATTGTCAAATTTATTAGCACGAAGTGATTCATAATATCCATATATTACTCTTTTAATATCTCTAGTACTATCCTTTCTTTCATTCCTATTATTAGTAATTTGTGTCACTTTTTACTACTTCTTACCAGGTCTGGTAATTTTTTATTGGATGCTGGATATTGTGAATTTATGCTATTAAGTGAGTGAGTTTCCTTGTCTTTCTTTGATAAATATTGGGCTTTGTCCTGCTAGGCAATTAAGTTATTTAGGGTTCAGTTCGACACTTTCCAGTCTTGTTTATAAAGTTTTTAAGGGTAAGTCTAAGTTAGAATGTATTATAGGGTTATTTTACAGTATAATAAAGGTGTGGTCTTTGGGATTTTTCTGATGTCCAAAGTGATCAACATGGTCTCTATAGTCTGGTTGGGAACTCCAGGGTCCCAGCCCTCTGAGAACTCTAGTAACTGTGCAACTCACAGCTTCCTGGTTACTCTTTGCTGAATCTTTTAAGTTTCACCCCATGATTAACATCCTAATACTCAGCAAAGTCTCAGGGTGAGTCTTGTGTCCTTTTTCTATGTAGTTCCCCTCCTTTCAGAAACCCTATCCTATTATCTCCATCTACTTTGGTCTCCCTAAACTCCCTAAACAATGTCTCCTTGACTTAGTGAGACCACAATGCTTCCTGTGAACCCCCTTTCTGCCCTATGGTCCAGACTGTCGCTTTGGACACAAAACTGAGAATACTATTGGGCTTACCTCATTTGTTTTCTTTCTCTCAGAGATCACAATTCTAATATGTTTCTTGTTTGTAGTCTGACAACTGTTTCATATATTTTGTTCAGTTTCTAGTTGTTCACAACAGGAGGTGTTCACTGTTACTATGCCATGGTTGGAAGCAGAAGCAATTTTTAGCTACAATGAACTGGTAGATACTCTATCACCTCAAGTATTGATGATCAAAAGAAAAATTGTATATCAGGATTATTCATTTAACTCACAATGGAAAAAATTTCTTTTACCTGCCCACTCATAATGCGGGAGAAATATGCTACTTACTTTGTCCTTTAATATGCAGGACATATTTAATAGTCATTTTATATGCAGAGTTAGTACAACAGGCAGATTTAAAGGGAAGAAAAAGTCAGAATATGTGTGAATTAGCTCTGGCTACAATAACCAGAAACCTTAGGTTAGATTACCCCATTTCCCAGGAAAGAGGTCCGTGGTTGGGTATTTGGTAGCTTTCATTTTGTAGGAAGGCAATCTATTTGAGAGCTGACCCAGAAATACCAAGCTTTAATTGACAAAAGTTATTCTAGTCAGCTATACATCCTCAATACCATTATGGTTTAGTAGAGGTACATTAGCCTCAAAGTCAAAATAATGTGGGTTGAATTTTGACTCTACAACTTCATAGCTTTGACATGACTGAGGGCCTCCTTTTTTTTCTTCTGCAAAATAGGAACAAAAGCAATTCTAACATTAGATTGGTGTAAGGCTGTGTACATCAAACAATTAGCAAAAGCCGTGTACAAGTAGTACACAGAGCATAGGTAATTCACAAATGGTAATTTGAACAGACACCTCACCAAAGAAGATATACAGATGGCAAATTAGCATATGAAAAGATGCTCCACATCATATGGCATTAGGAAATTGCAAATTAATGCAACAGTGAAATACCACTATATGTCTATTAGAATGGCCCAAATCCGAAACACTGACAACATCAAATGTCGGTAAAAATGTGGAGCAACATGAACTCTTATTCATTGCTGTGGAGAATGACAAATGGTATAGACATTTTGGAAGACAGTTTGGCAGTTTCTTACAAAACTAAACATACTCTTACCATATGATCCAGTAATTGCATTCCTTAGCATTTACCCAAATGAGTTGAAAACTTATGTCTATACAGAAATCTGTACAATCTGAAATAGCTTTATTCATAATTATCAAAACTTGGAAGCAACCAAGGTGGTTTTCAATAGATGAATGGATAAAGAAACCATGTAGTACATCCATACAATGGAAGATTACTGAGGAGTAAGAAAAAATGATCTATCAAACCACAAAAAGACACAGAAGAAACTTAAATGCCTACTGCTAAGTGAAGGAAGGTGACAAAACTATTAGGTGATGAAACTATTCCATGTGATACTGTACTAGTGAATATCTGTCACTATATATTTGTTAAAATCTATAGAATGTACAACACGTAGAGTGAATCCTAATGTAAACTATGGATTTTAGTTAATAATGTATCAATATTGGCTCAATAATGAAAACAAATGTACCATGCTAAGGCAAAATGTTAATGATAGGGGAAACATTGTGAGAAGGAAAAAAAAACTCTCTGTACTTTCTGCTTACTTTTTTTATAAACTTAATCTGCTCTAAAAAAAAAGTAGAGTCAATTCAAAAATCAATAGTGATAAGATGATTATATAACTGGAGAATAAAGTCGTGGTCATCAAGGGTTAGAGATGGTGGTAGAGAGGGGGGGGAAGTGGTATAACTATAAAAGCGTAACATAAGGAAGATGTGGTGATGGAATAGCTTTGTACCTTGATTGTAGCAGTGGTTACACAAATCTACACATTCGATAATAAGACATAAAACTATACACGCACACACATTGTCAATGTTAATTTCCCGATTTTAACATTGTGCTAACAGAGGACATAATGGGGAAACTGGGTGAAGAGTACACAGGTCATTTTTGTATTATCTTAGCAACTACCTATAAATCTACAACTTCATAATAATGAAAAGTTTTTAAAAATATAAATATAAGTATAATAACCAACAAAAGTCTAAGTAGATATAAATGTTAAATACCATGTAGTACTCTGGATGGGGTCCTAGAAGAGAAAAAAGATGTTAGGGAAAAAACAAGACATCTGAATAAAATATAGACTTTGGTTAATAATAATGTATCAGTAGATGTTCATTAATTGTGACTAATGAACCATAATAACAAGATATTAAATAGGGGAAACTGAATATGGGGTGTAGGGGGATTCTCTCTACTGTCTTGGCAATAATTTTGCAAACCTAAAGTAATTCTAAAATTTAAAAAATTATTTGAAAATAATTCACATGCTAATAAGATATATCAATCTAAGCATGTAAGGATTTATATCCGGAATATATAAGAATTCCTACAAATCTGTAAAAAACAAACAAACAAATAAAACAGAAACTCAATTAAAAAATGTCCAAAAGACTTTAATAGGCATCTCATCAAAGGAAAAAACAAAATGGACAATAAACATATGAAAATGTGTTCAACATCATTAGTCATCCAGGAGTGCAAATTAAAACCACCATAATGTAGCACTACACAGCCAAAGAATGCCTAATTTAAATAATTGACAATACAAAGTGTTGGTTAAGATGTGGACCAACTAGAACTCTCATGCATTCAGGTGGAGTGTAACTTGGTACAATCACTTTGGAAAAATGTTTGGCAGTGCCAACTAAAACGAATCATGCATATGACCCAGTATATACACTCTGAAGAAATTAGTTTTTATGTTCATCAAAAAACATGCACAAGAATGTTTGAGCAGTTTTCTTTGTAATTGCTCAAAAATGGAATGACCCAAATATCCATTAATAGAATAGGTAAATAAATTCATACAATGGAATACCACACTGTCTTAAAAAGGGACAAACTATTTGTAGATACACAACATGGATGAATCTTCCTAACAATGTTGAAAGAAGTCACACACTAAAACAATATATATTGTATGATTTCACTTATATTACATTTAAAACCAGGCAAAACTAATCGATGTTTGTAAAAGTCAGAATAGTAGTTACCATAGGAGGGGATACTGATAAGGAGAGCACACAAGGAACTTTCTGGGATGATGGAAATGTTCTGTGTATTGGATTGGATAGTGGTTACAACAATTATATATATGTGCAAAAATTATCTAATATTTTGCTTAAGATTTGTGCACTCTACTTTATATGTTATACCACAATAAAAAAATTTTAAGGAAACAAATAATCATTCTGGTATGTCAACCATAAACAACTAAAAAAGATAATAGAAAATTAGATATAATCACAATTAACACCATGCTAACATACTGTAAAACCATAGTAATTAAAAGCATGTATGTATGTCACTGGCTCAGAAGCAAATAGGAAAATGGAACAGAAACAAAATCTATAAACTAGACCCTTATATAAATGGGAATTTTATATATGACAAAGGTGACGCCTCAAAGTAATGATAGAAGTATAGATTGTGTAGTGGGAAGTTTTGGAAAAACTGGCTCTTTTTAAGTAGGGACGTAAAACTGGATCCCTACTTTGCACCATATACATGAGTGAATCCTAGATAGATTAAAGACATAATTTTTAAAGGGACAGCTATAAAGCAATAGAAAAGTGTAAGAGATTTTTTTTTTCCTTAGAGGAAGGGAAAGGCTTTTAAAACTCAAAACCAAAAGTATGTGTACATGAAAATAAGAATTTCTGTCCAACAAAAAGAAACCATAGACAAAGTTAATAGTCACAGTCTCTGAAACAGATATTTAACACATCCAAAAACCACAGAGGATTATTATCACGTATATGTGTGGAATTTCTGCAGATTAGTACAAATAAGACCCCAAAGAAAAAAAATGGAAATATTAAAATGTAATTCATAGAAAGGGAATCTTGGATTACTAAAAGAAGGCATAAAGAAATATTCAAGGTCATGAATATTTAGTAAAACATAAAACAATAAAATAAGATTTTTATTCTATTGGAATGACAAAAAAAGATAAGTTGTATAATACCAAGTATTTACAAGTATATGGAAAAATGGCATTCTTGTGCACTGTTGATGAGAATATAAACTGATTCAACTATTTTGGGTAATAATCGGTTAGTACTAAGCAAAATCAAATAATGCTTCCATGCTGTAAAGCAGTACTCCCAGTCCAAGTCTTATATTACAGTGTATATTCTTCATAGCTTTTCGCTGTTGTAGAGGGAGGTAACAACACACATATATATTACTAGGGCAATGGAAAGAGAAAAGTAGTACATTCACACCTCGGAAGACTATGCTGTAGTTAAAAGCAACAATTTTTATGGACCTATAGCTCTATGAACAGATCTTGAAGACACAGTGAAAAAGAAAGCAACTTAATAAAATTTATAGCATAATGACATTGATGTAAATTACAGACCCATACGCATGCCACTTCTGGCCATAACAGAGTAACTACAGTATAGTTACAACTACAAAACTGGACAAAATATATGAGGCATCCTTTTTCAGGTAAAGGAAAATAAAAGACAGTGAGAGAAACAGAACTAAGTGAGCCCTCGATTGTCCATCTATCTGTCTGAAAGTAATTCTTAATTACAGCTCAAAGAACTAGGTTCTGGCAGAACACAGAGATCTGAAGGAGTGTAGCACAAGATAAATTGCTGGAATCTTTGAGGTGAGATTTCATAGAGGAGGGAGCTGTGAAGAGGTGAAGCCTGAAAGTCTCTGTAGTGGTGGCTTCCCCTGAGAACATGGCTGAGGGCTGTGCTGTACACACACAGAGTGAGAACATCTAAGGCTTGCCAAATAGAAGCTCTTAGAAGCTGGAGAATGGAACAGAGATTTGGATTGGACCTAAGAAGGACCAGAAGACCTGAATAAATTACAATAACAGATGACCAAAATTCCTATGTCATCTACCTCTGTTGCCCTGAAGCCTCTCTTTCAATTCACTCCAATGATAGGGGCAGGAAACTTAGGTCTAATTCATGGAAAGGTCAGCTAATACGTTGGTATTAATAAAAAGTAGACTATGCTATACCACAGCTCTACAATGACCCTAAATGACAGTGGTGAAGGAAAATTCTCTTAGTAGGTAGAGTTGAAAATGGTACATTCGTTCACTTTGTATAGAGGGATAAGTGGCCTGAGATATGGATATATGCGGACTCCTAGTGGTGAATGTTTTGTCTGGTTAACCAGGGGCCTGGAAGAAGAAAAATTGAAAGATGAGGACAGGGAGGTCTGGGGAAAGGTAAATGGATGGACTTAAAGAAATAGGTACAAAGTGTGTAGATCTATGCGTCCCATTATAATGTCCATCAGAGAGCAAATGTCATAAAGGATGCATTCAGAACCAGGTAAGCAGGGTGGCTTGATCTGTGGATGTCAGCCCAACTCTCTCCTTAGCCATCTCAGTGCTTACATAAGGGGCCCATTAATGGAGTGGCCAGCATAGCAGGGATAGAGGTTATGGATGGGTACAACATTATGGGTTCCTTCTAATCCAAGTTTACTTGGCTATTACTGAATGAATGCCCAACCTCCCAGCAGAAGAGACTAATACTGAGCTCTCAGTATTACTCTATCCCTTGAGAAGACCAACCAGACACTGGGGGCAGGCTGATTATATCAGATCCTTTCCTACCTGAAGGGGTAGCAATTATTTCTTACTAGCAGTATTGACAACTACTGTAAAAATGGAGTATTGCTACAAACATAAAATTGATGTTGCCTGAGTAATAAAGTCCTTTGTCTCTGACCTAGGAGTCTCATATCTTCTGTAAGCATCCATGAAACTGTGGCTTGTAAATACAGTTCTTAGCATATAACCATGCAACTTATCTGTGTGCCTGAGCCTCACCTCTGGCCTACGCCAAAGGCCTCTTACTTCCAACTGCAGGTCTTCTCTGATGCCATGTCACAGAAGGCCCATAGTAACATGACTGGCTCTTACGTACGTGCAACCTGGAAGTGTGGAAAAGTGAAAGTGAGGCAATTCTTGACCAAAGGGCAGTGATTGCTGATTCTTCCCTCATTTCTCTTGGTCACATAGTCCTGAAATACATTTCATAAATCTTCTCACAGTCTCAGAGGCCAGTAGACAGCTAAAAGCTTTTCCTTATATTGGCCCTTTCTCCTTCTCAGCTTCACTCTTCACTTCTGCCCTCTCCGTTTGTACTTCCAGAGAAACTACTGGCATTATGTCTACTTTTGGAGAAACCCATACTATGGCAAGGCAACTTTAGAGGTGGTGGCAAGACGACTTAAAGTTTTTAAGCCTGAGTGACTTGGAGGATGTAATGCCTTTAGAAGAAATCTGCAGTGTAGTAGGAAGAGAATGTTTACTATGAAAACATTTGATTTGAAATGTTTGGGTATATCTTTGTGATGCCCAGGGCACAGGACATGATGCTTATTTAGATATCAAGT
The DNA here is from genome assembly GCA_003508835.1 of Eonycteris spelaea. Taxonomy (NCBI): domain Eukaryota; kingdom Metazoa; phylum Chordata; class Mammalia; order Chiroptera; family Pteropodidae; genus Eonycteris; species Eonycteris spelaea. The sequence continues at coordinate 1,957,524 of PUFA01000113.1, read as the reverse complement.
AAAAATTAGGTCTTTCATTCAGCAAATATATATTGAAATTCTACTATGTGCAAACCAGTTTTGGCTCAATGCCATGTTTTTAAAGATGACTGACACCATGAAAAAATTAAGACCCAAGAAATGGAGAGAAGACAGGCAACATATCAATAGAAGTAGCAGTAAATAATTAAGTACTTAGTCTGTGCTTGGCTCCATGCTTAGCTCTGCTATGAAGGAAACAGAGATGAAATAGTCATTGTATTTATTTCGAGATACTCATAATCTAATAGAAATGGTGTTTTTATATAATATAGAGTTAGGAGTGAGAAATAATCTTAAGAGAATAGAAATATGAGCTCTGAAGTGAGAGGGAGTCATTACTTGCAGCTGAACTATCACGATAGGTGGATGGAGGAGGCATCTGAGCTGGACTCTAGATACATAACATATAACACCAAGACTGTGAAGGCGGAACATTGCAAGCAGAGGAGATGATGAAAGCATTGAAATGGGAGGGCACAGTTTGGAAACTATGGTAGTTAGATCTTTGTTTGCAAAGAGATAAAAATTTCTCCCAAGGTTTTGTGAAAAACTCAAGAAGTTAGGAATCTCAATCATGTAGAACTGAGGCTTCATGGGGATTAAATTCAATTTGGGAACCGGGAGGCCATACTGGATGCAAGGCAGCTCTTAAAAATCAGGTATTTTGCCTGAACCCCTTCCTATTGTCTGTCACCATGTAGGGATGCTCTCTCTGTATCTACTGCTCCTGCTACTACCACTTAATCCCTCGTTACATGTCTGCATACTTAAGACTGCTGTCTACTCCCGGCTTCTGTTGTGTCATAACTTTTAGTTACAGCTTTTCTCTGTTGCCTTTCAGCTTCTGACCCTGCTGTTAACTACTTTACTGTCTGGGCCTTAAATGCAATCTTTACAAGAGAAAATTTGATCTAGTTAATTATTATCATTCTTATTGAACAACAACTCTCTTGGGTAATTGAACAGACTATGAATAGACTAGTCAATTAGATGTGTCAAAGATGACAGAGTCCTGTGGTATAGAACAAGGTGACCTCAAAGTTGTGGGAGTGGAAGGCACAGCTCAAGCACTGGGAATAGCAAGTAAACAATATGTCCTAATCTTAGGTATAGTAAAGAGGAATAAATCTGGTGCCATAAGTGCCAGAGAAGTCATTTAGATTTTGTTGACTAGGCTAGTAGTTCTTAACCCTAATAGATCTCTTTTTGTTATGTCGTTTCTACTATTTTTAAAAATTTATTTATTTAAATTAGTTTCAAGTATACAGTACATTGGTTAGACATCTATATAGTTCATAAAATGATCCCCACAATTGCTCTCTCCCTCCCTTGGCCTTCCACCTAGCCATCATATTAATGCTAACTGCATTCTCTATGCTGTGCTCCCCACCCCTGTGACCAACTATCAACTACTAATGTACTTCTTTAACCCTCACCATATTCTCCCAGTCGCCTAACTTACCTCTCCTCTGTCCATCACCAAACTGTCCATTATATTTGTGAGTCTGTTTTTCATTAGTTTGTTCTTTTGTTCCTTATGGTATTTATCTTTCTCTGTCTGACTTATTTCACTCGGCATAATAACCTCTAGGTCCATCCAAGTCATTGCAAATGGTAGGATTTCATTTGTTTAATGGCTGAGTAATATTCCATTGTATATATGAACCATAATTTCTTTATCCAATTGTCTGTTGATGGGCATTTAGATTGCTTCCATATCTTGGCTATTGTAAATTGTGCTGCCATGAATATTGGAGTGCATAAATCTTTATGAATTATTGTTTTGGTTTTCTTTGGATAAATACCCAGAAGTGCAATCGCTGGGTCAAAAGGTATATCCATTTTTAATTTTTTGAGAAACCTCCATACTGTTTTCCATAGCAGCTATACCAATCTGCAATCCCACCAACAATGTATGAGGGTTCCCTTTCCTCTGCATCCTCACCAACACTTGTTTTTTGATTGATTGTTGATAGCCATGCTGCCAGGTGTGAGGTAATATCTCACTGTGGTTTTAATTTGCATTTCTCTGATGGTTAGCCACCTTGAGTATCTTTTCGTATGTCTATTAGCCATCTGTATTTCCTCTTTGAAGAAGTATCTGTTCAGATCTTCTGCCCATTTTTTAATTGGATTGTTTGGTTTTTGTTGTTGAGTTGTTTAAGTTCTTTACATATTTTGGATATTAACCCCTTATCAGATGTATCATTAGCGAATATCTTCTCCCAGTCAGTTGTCTTTTGTTTTGTTGATTTACTATTCTTAAATGAAGTCCCTAGATACTCTAGTCTTAATATGGACACATATTTTTTAAAAAATCAATATAGTGCTTTAACTGTAATACAAGAAAAATATAAAAGAAAATTATTTATAATATGTATTTCAAAATGTAACTGTTCATGGATAACTAACCTAGAAGTCATAAAGCAGTCATTACATGCTTGCAACTATACATAGCAAAATTAGAGATATAAATACAGACTGATGCAAGCATGTTGTGTTGGTGACTCAAATGCCACCAACAACATCACAATCAATAATGCAATTTTTTGAAATGGTATCCTCAACTCCTAGCATAATGTCCAGTACTCCATTAAATTTAGTGTTTTTTGAGGTAAAAAAAAAATCTGAAAGCAAAAGAGACCCTTTAAAGATTTTAAAAAGACAAGTGTTTGGATCAGAATAATCGACAGGAAGATTTAAGACTCCTCTAAAAGATGATGAGCTTCAAGACCTGGGCTGTTTTCATTTTTGACTTATCTCTACTCCTATCTCAGTGCTTTTAAGTAGTAGGCACTCAATATATAACTTTGAATTGATTTCAATAAAATAATTTCTTCAAAGAAGTGCCCACAGGGCCCTTTGGTATAACATTATCTTTAGGTGTTGCTCCAGAAAAGCAGTATTAATAGAAGAGACTCCCTCACCTCAGGGCCCAAAGTCAGTCCTATCTCTATTTCACATGTGCAGGACTCTGGAATCTGAAATAGAATGTTCTAGGTCCTGTTCTGTTGCAATGAAAGGTACATTCTATTAGATCATCTCGAGACTTAGTAGCAACGAGCCTACAGACCCACAATCATGAAGTCTTTAACAAAAATACATTTTCTATAGCTGGCACACAACATGTTCCAAATTTTGGTTGGCTGTTTAAAGAATGTTCTCAATACCTAGCATAGTGCGTGACACATAATAGCCACTTCACAAATATGAGTTGAATGGATGAATGGATAACAGCAGTTAAAAATGGTGCCTAAGACGGAAAAGTGAAAAAGCAAATTTCTTGTGTATTAAACTAGAACCAGATCAGTTTTCAGTTTAAAGAACCAGGCCAACTGACTCAAAAGCAAGTACTCAGGCCACACATCCAAAACAAAACAACAACAAAAAAGTAAATAATATATGTGCAAATTTATAAAATAGTGCAGAAGAGCTTAAGATGAAAAGTAACAGTTTCTTGATCATCTTCTCTCCCCACCTTCAGTCCCATTGCCTCCGATAGGTCCAAGTTCTAAATATAAAAACTTTGTTTAAAAGATCTTGTGACGTATCTATTTTCAACTTTTCCATTCTTTTCTAACTATTAAGTTACTGATCTTACATACTGAGTTAATTTTTGAATAGTGGGAGGAGTTTACAAGGAAACACTTCTACCATTTCAGCCTGGTTGGTGGCCATGGCAGATGTGCTTGTCCTTACAGAGCCATTGTTCTCTTTAACAGCAAGACGACAATAAATTTATTTGTAAGCAAACATTTATTGAGTACTATGTGCAAGGACCATTCTAAGCACTCACTTTACAAATCTTATCTAAATTTAATTGTCGCAACGATGAAGTATGTACTATTATCCTCATTTTTCAGGTGAGAAAACTGAAACTGAGATAGTTTAAATAACTCGTTCTGGGTCACATAGAAGACAGTAAACAGTGGCACTTGAACACAAACGGCGTGATGAAAATCTGAAAATGTCTCAGAAACACCACTGAATCATACTTTTGTCATACTCTTGACAGAAGGTCTAGTCTTTTTCAATGTACACTATCACAAATTAGTTATAGTATTAAAGAAAGGCTGTGAGAATTCAAGTGGGATAAAATATCAAAAGAACACTGGGGAAATGATACCAAATCTTAAGAAGAAAACAAACTTTCTTATGGTACAATGGTCGGCAGACACTTTTCCTCATAAATTTCCGCCATTTTGCCCACTGAGAACTTTTCCTGATAGAGGACAAACTTTGATAATCAGAAACAAGAAAAGAGCAACTCTAGTAAATGATCAACCTACAAGCACTCCAACAACAGTAGTGTGTTTTAGTAGCTTATATGGCGAGCATAGTGTAGTTATTTAAAATAATGAAACTGACGATCTATGAAACATAGGCAAATGTCTATATAGCATTCCTGAAAATAGTAAAATAGAAAATTATAGCTATGATGTAGCTATGTAAAAACTTCTTGAGAACAAAACATAAGAAGCAAAAGAAATTGTGGTTTCTAGTTTAGGGACTGTAATTAGGTATGATTTCCCCTCTGAAATTCTGTAGTATCGTTTTTTGACTAAAAAAGAAACCTGAACAAAACCAATAAAGCATTATACAGAAATGGGCCTCAGTTGTGTAGGTGTGGGAAGAAAACAAGAGAAAGACATTCGGATCTAGAGATCTCTAGGAAGTCCCTCTGCAATGCTCCCAGCTTGTTAGAACTTTATCTCAGGAAACAAAGTTTACTCTCTTTTGGAGTTCTGAGTTTTAGTCTTGCATTAAAAACTAATTGTGTGTTAGTGTTTTAATTAGTATTTATTGCATTTTGGAACTGAGTCAGGCAAGTCAATTTTGGTCCTGGGCAAGTCCCTTTGATCTTCAAACTCTACCCAGTCTTTGAGGCATGACTGCTTTCACGAGGTCAGTAGCTTCCACTGAAACCTGCATATAGCATATGTTGCTTGGGACCACTTCAAAATTTCAAATTTTAGTTTCAGATTCCAATCCTCCGGCCGAATCTCCGCATACTGCGTCTGCTCTCGTCTCGGCGGCCGGGTGGTGGTGACTGGATTGCCTGGGATCCCGGTGTGCAGCCCCGGGCGCAGACCAATCGTACGACGCGTGCCGAGGAGGCTGGAGGCTACCAGTCCCTGCAGCTGGGGCGCATCCGCCCTCTCCGCCGGCCCTCGCTGCGTGGCCTGCGCTTACTCAGCTCTTTCGGTCACCGTCAGTAGTGGTTCCCGACCGCCCTCAAGGTGCCGAAGGCGAGCGTCACTGCTCGCTAATGCAGGAGCAGCTGGCGGGCAGGGCCCCCCTCCAAACAGGCTCTGTTCCTTCGCCGCAGTGACTCAGCCGCTTCCGCTCCAGGTCGGCGGCGCTCCAGGGGCCCCGGCGACACGCCTCCTTCCGCCCTCAGGTGCGGATCTCAAAGGTCCTGAAAGAAATTGACGAAAAGGCCCCAGAAAGCCAGAGTTTAGGCCTACAGGCCTTTCTCAGTAAATTGAGGTGTTGAAGCCTCATCTCAGTAAAATATGCCTCACCACTCAGTGCAGAGAGTGGGAAGTCTTGGACCAGGTAGTTGAGGCCTCGGGCAGCCACGGATCTTTAGAGCCCAACGACTTAGTTTGAATATTTAGTACTTGCCATTTGCCAGGAGTGTGACCCCCCCAGTCACTTGATCTGACCAAATCTCACTTTGCACATGGGCAAAATGGGGTTGATTCCACACCCACCTTAGTGTACACACAGTCTAGGAAATAATAGGAACACAGCAAACCTCAGTTTTTGTTTTTGTTTTTTGAAACACTTTTTAGATGTAGTTGTTCCTCTTCATGCCGCTGCAACCATCATGTACTTCTTAAGGCCTCAGCACAGAGCCACTGCATTGACATCCTAACTGGTTTTGCCACATTCCCATCCAACTCTCACAATGACCTGGTACATTTCTTACTGCACGCTATGTTGTTCAAGCCATTGCTCTGCTCGAGAAAACGTAACATCTCCCTATTGTCCTTTGGTTTGAGTCCTATTCCAGATATTTAAAGCACTACAGCATAGTCTGGCTCATCCAAACTCCCAACTCTCCCATAATTATTTTGTGCCAAATCTTCTCTTACCTTGTGGTACATAGATTTCCGCCTTCTTGGAGCTGGGAAGGGAGAGGGTAGATGAACTCATAAGCACATAATTATAATACTGTATAATACATGCTCTGATCTAAGTGTGAACAGGAGAGGGAGCAACTAAGTAAACAGATGGGGAAGAGGAAAGAGGGTTGAGGGTGTGATGGATGAGCAGGAGTTTACCAGTGCTCTGATAGATGGTGTATAGATCAGTGTCCTAGATGATGTAGAACCTGGAGGTCATGTATGCTCTGAACTATTGCTGTTACAGAACAAATGAAACATCTAGCCCTTTCGCTTGATTTTCTTGGGTCCAGAAGTACTTTGGGAAACAAATTTTGGGTTTAAAAATGAACATCACCCCATAAACTATATACATGTCTAACCAATGTACTGTATACTTGAAACTAATAATAAAATAAAGTATTAAAAAAAATGAACATCTGCTAAAACACAAATCATAGGAAAAAATAATGGATTCCTTAAGGGAAAAGTCCTGTATAGATGAAGAAGTTCCCGTAGAGAATAGAATTTGCCACAGGGTCTGAATGTTAGAGAGGACAGTGAGAATTCTTTAAAGCTGCATCTGAACCTGCCCAACTCAGTCCTGGTAAGAAGACTGTGTACTAAAATGGAAACACTGACTCACCAGGGGCCCAGGTACTTTTTGGGTGGCATGCTGAAAGAATTGAATTATGAAACCAGCATGCAATGCTGTGGGATCCCTACTAAAAAGAGCTGTGCAAGAGAAAGGGACGGGCATTTGCCTAGTGACAGACATTTGCCTACAGAGAGAAACTGGTAGAGGAAATCTGCAAGTTGGCAGTGACAGATTCAAGATGGCAGCAGCAGAGAGAGCGAGTGCTCCTAGAGCAGACAGCATTGACGTGGGCACTTGGAGAAAGGACAAGGGATCAAAGAGGTGGCAAGAGCAGCAGTTCAAACAAGGACTATGATTACAGTTGATTTAAATTTCTTTTTACTTTTCTGAATTAAATAGATTTTCCATTGTGAACATGTTTTACTTTTATAATCATAGAAGGAAATACTTTTTTAAAGTCATTACCCAGCATTGGTGCAGATGGAGTAAAATAAGCTCTCTTATTCATTAAAGTTTTATAGGAAAGGTGTCATAGTACATTTTTGACTCATCTGTAAAAATTATTCATATTGATCATAAATACCAATTATTGATATAAGCCCAAATTGTGATTTACTTTGGGAGGATGGGCAAGGACAAGTGGGGTTGGGTATGTGGTGTATCTATTAGAGTGCTACATTTTCATCTACCACAACAGGAAGGCAACAGAGCATGTCTAACAGAGATACATCAGGAAATAACAGCACAAACACATTATTTTGAAATATGAAGGAATATACCCAAAACAACTATAAAAAGTGGAAAATGATTGTCTTTGAACTAACTATAAAGAAAAGCAAGGCAGCAGACTACTGTTTTTCACTATACATTTTTTTAGCAATATTAAAGTATTGAAATATTTTTCAATATTTCAATGAATACCAACCCATTTTCCCCAGTCATTTTATTTCTATGTGTATATTGTAAGATGATAATTACATATATGGGCAAAGATTTATGTATAATAATAATTGCAGGATTATTTATTTAGAAGCAAAACTGGCAATGATGTAAATGTCTAATATAATGCAGTAATTTTTTAAAATTATGGTGCATCTATATGATGATGTTTAAATAACATTTTTGAGAATTATTTAATTTCATAGTAAAATGTTAATTGTAAAATGAGTGAAATAAAACCAGAATGACAAAGTACATATATTCATAGTAAGCAGACTATAAAGAAGTACTTCAGAATTTTATGGTGTTTATCTCTGGGAGTTAGGGTAATAGAGTTATGAGTGTGCCAGTTGGGTTCTCTAGAAAGCAAATGCTGAGTTGCAGTTAGGAGTAAAAAAAATTTGTTGGAAATACAGCTATGAAAAGAAAGATGAGGAAGCAGGACTGGGCAGATGTGATACAAAATCTCTGCCAGCTGAATAGGGAGCTTTGGAGCAAAGATTGCCTATTGGAGGTGTCATGTGATGCGTGGAAATAGTTTTGCCTTTGTACCACTACCTCCCATAGTCATTGCTATGGGCCACTCTGAGAAGAGAGTGATCTTGGCTGGAAAGCTGAGGATGACCATGAGATTAAGAGTTGAAAGCTGTCAGCTGACCACACTCCTGCAGCTGGGCATTAAGTCCTTTCTTGAGGGTTAGTCTGACCAATGCATCTCTCTATCTGCAACAAAGGGTGATTTTTTAAAAATCTATTTTGTATATGTTCTTGTAACCTAATTTTTACATCAAATATGCCATATTTTAGAAAATTTTAAAACAATAAGTTGACTGCAAGTAAAAGTCCAGAAGGGATCACCTAAGGTAAAGTACATATGCTTTATAGCAAAGGTCCCCAACCCCAAGCCACAGACCGGTACCAGTCTGTGGCCTATTAGGAACCGGCCTCACAGCAGGAGGTGAGTGGCTAGCAAGTGACTGAAGCCTCATCTGTATTTGCAGCTGCTCCTAGTGCTAGCACTGCCATCTTAGCTCCACCTCAGATCATCAGGAATTATATCCTTATAAGAGCACCCACCAGTCGCTGGTGCCAAAAAGGTTGGGGACCGCTGCTTTAGAGCATTGATTTTTTTTTTTTTTTGTCAGCTATCTTATCTATTCAGAGGTTATTGTCCTTTTTTGGGTTATAGGCTATGTTTCAAATAAGTGAGATTGCCAGAGCTGAGTTCCAGTACCTCTTCTGTGTAATGAAAAAATCTTAACTCACTGTAATTGTGAAAATTATATTATTCCTTTTGACTGATTGGTTCTTTCATACACTCAATAAATATTATTATACATCTACCTGTTAAACTACTGTTTAACAGGCATTTTTCCAGATGTAGAAATTAGTGAGATGTTCATTACACACATATAAAGCTCACAGTTTAGCAGATGAAGTAAGTCATGCACTTAATAATCTGTTTAAGATGTGCCTACTCTTAGAGTTTCAGTTTTGCAAGATGAAGAGTCCTGGAGATTGGTTGTACAACAATGTGAATGTAGTTAACACTCCTGAACTGTACACTTAAAAAAGGTTAAGATGAAAAAGGAACCCCATACGTTGCTGGTGGGACTGCAAATTGGTACAGCACTATGGAAAACAGTATGGAGGTTCCTCAAAAAACTAAGAATTGATCTACCATATGATCCAGCAATCCCTCTACTGGGTATTTACCCCAAAGACTTGACAATCCATATCCAAAAAGATATTTGCACACTGATGTTCATAGCAGCATTATTCACAACAGTCAGGACATGGAAGCAACTGAAGTTTCTTACAATAGATGATTCGATAAAGAAGCGTGTGGTACAATGGAATATTATTCAACCATAAGAAGAGATGAAATCCTGCCATTTGCGACAACGTGGGTGGACCTTGAGATAATCAAGCTAAGAGAAATAAGCCAGACAGGAAAAAATGAAAACCACATGATATCACTTATATGTGGAATATAAACCTAAAAGCAACAAATGAACAGGACAAACAAGCAGAGACTCATAGACATGGACAATAGACTAGTAGTTACCAGAGGGTGGTGGGGAGGGGGAAGGAGGGAGGTAGATGGAGTAAAAGGGGTCAAATATGTAAAATTGGAAGTTATGTAAATTACATCAAGTGAATAAAAAAAATGGTTAGGATGATAAATTTTACATTATGTGTGTTTAACCACAATTTAAAAAAATGTTTTAATGTACATACTCTATGACTTAGCAAATATTGTTTATAATGACAAAAAGATAGAAGAAGCATAAAATTTTATCAAAGAAATGGATAAATAAAATGTAGTACATTCATAAATTAACCTAAATTGGCCTCAAAAACAATTTCAGTACCCCTAAGGTAACTTTAAGAACACATACAACATAACAATCCATTGATGATAGATACATATATGTATGCAAATAAAATTATTGGGAATAGGATGAAGGAATACACAGCAAACTCATGGTGGCAGTTGAGAGGGGAAATGGGACTGAGTGGGAGAGTATGTGGTTAAAGGAGACTTAATGTCATCAACAATGTTTCACTTCTTTTAAAAATATGGAAGCAAGTATGAAAATATAAAACAAAAATTGGTAGTTCTGGTGGTGGGAATATGTGTGATTTTTACTTTATTTTTTACACCTTTTTGTGTTTTACATTTTGATTTTTAAAAATTGGACAACTGAGTAAAGCAAATGATGCAAGCATAAAGAGAGATACAGGTTGAGAATGGAGAGACATTATCAAAGGCAGGGTGGGAGAGAAAGCCTTCAAAGATGGAAAAGTGAAGATAAATGAAAAGGGGAATGTGGAGTGGTATTCCAAGCAGAGTGTACAGCATAAAAGCAGCATGAAGACACGAAAGCAAGGGATTCTTGAGTAGTTCAGATTGGCTGGCTCAGCTGATGACAAATAACAGGAAGCAAGGTCTGAAAGGTGGTTGCGGTCTCTTCCAAAAAGAGCCTTCTATGAGGAAATAAAGAATTTCAATCTGTTCTGTAGATAGAGACTGGTTATTAAGGGTTTTAGAGTTGGGAATGACAGGGTCAGAACAGAAAGGTTAATCTGGTCATAAAATATAAAATAACTTGAAACCGAGGACTGGAGTCAGAAAAAGCAACTAGGAGGAAATGATTATAGAAGTCCAAAGGAGGAATGAATACATAGAATAGATCTTCCCCCATCTCCCAACTCCTTTTTAAAACATCTTCACTGATCCTGGAGCCCTTTGACCACACAGAGACAATAGTCTCTGAAATAGTGTTTCTGCCTCCAGGCTGATGTTTTCCAACTATGTTTTATGTTTCTACACACAGCTGAGGGTTACAACACATCCTGTTCAGTTACAGTGGTTCACTGGACCAGGGACAACTGGTCAAAGTGTGAATTTTGAAAGAAGATCCAAGTGATTTTCTGATCAATCATAACTTTCATCCTGTCCAAAAATGTTCAAAGTTTTCCATTGCCTGGTTCTATTCAGATTTTATTCTCTGATAATAGAATAGAGGCCACATTCCTCACCACTTCCCCTATCCCACATCCGGCCCCAGATAACTTCTCCAGCTTTTAGCTCCTTCTGCTCTATGGATTCTATACTTCAGCCATGTTGATTTGCTCCATAATCCCATAGATATAGCCATGCATTTTCTCACTCTGTCCTCATTTATTTTTCTGGGATACTCTTCCTCAAATTTCTGTTTATCAAAAATTCTGTTCATTCTAGGGCCCGATTTCGCTTCTTCCACAAAGACATTTTTAATTACTCCAGAGGAAATTATTCCTTATACCCCAGAAGCTATCAAGGTTGTCTGCCAGTCACATGACAGCTTTCTCCCTCGCCCTTCCTCTCCCTCTTTCTAACATTGTGTCTCTTCCTGTACTTAGATTTTGAATCAATTTTTAAATTTTTTTTGTGTTTTTTTAATCCCTCTGGAATACACTAGCCTGAAGTCTTTGCGGGTCAAGGTGTTTGATAATGAAAATAACTATCATTCTTTGAATGCCTTTAGTGTTAAGCACCATATACAGTATATCTGTTTTTAATAAACATACGACATAGCTAATGTTATTCCCATTTTATAAAAGAAGAAACAGAGCATCAGAGATATTAATTAACATTCCAGGTATATATGTATAACTAGAAAAGAGAAGATTTAACATTTGAACAGGGCTCTGATAGGCTATACAACTTGTGTTGCTTTCATTGCCTTATTTTGCTGTTCTCATGTAACAGTTAAATAAATGAAAGACTACATTTTTTAGCACGTTTTCTTCAACTTGTTTTTCTATGATGTATTTCTTCCTTGGAGGTTACCCAGCTGGTAAGGCAGAAGGAAATACCAGTCAGTTTTTTTTGCCAGCTGTATTAGTTTCAAGTAATAGAAATCCAACTCATACTGACTTCCGCAATATGTTGGTTAATAAACCAAGGAGTCCTTTGGTGGATTGCTGCTTTAGGATTGGATCAATGTTATGACAAACTTGCCTCTCTCTTTCAGTTTTGCTTTCCTGAGTTGACTTCATTCCCAGGCAGGCTCTCCTTATGCGGTGACAAAGATGGCCATCAGCAGCTCCAGGTTATATTCTACCAATTTATTAACCCCAGCAGAGACAGCCTCTTTTCTGATAACTCCAGTAACATTACCAGGTAAGACAGTCATTGGCCCAACTTGAGTCATATGCACATCCCTGAAATAATCACTGTGTCTAAGAAGTATTGTGTTGCTTTGATTATTATTTTTTTTTAGGCGAGGCAACTCTTGGTTGACCTCACAGATTGCAAGGATCTTGTCAGCTTACAATCTCTTATTTTTTATTTTTTATGCCTATAGCACCTGGTCTTCCTAGTTGATCTCTCATCCAAGTACTAACCAGGCCCAACCCTGCTTAGCTTCCGAGATCATAGGGGTCGGGCTTGTTCAGGGTGGCATGGTCGTAGACTGTGTTGCTTTGATTAGACAAGGCTAAAGCTGGGGTTTGGGTCAACTCTACCAGAACTCTATGGATTGAGAATGGAAAAGAAAAAATTATAATATCAGACCAGAAAAAATTCTGGATGTTCATTACATACATATTCACTGAACTAGAACTCGATAGTCTCTGATCCTGTTGACTTTGCCCGAGTAGACTCCATGCTCTATCCTCAAAGGGCTCACTAAACAAAACTGTGCTTTTCCTAGGCTGGTCCCAAAGACTGTGCTTTTCTTCAGAGCAGTTAAATAATAAAACATTCTACTCATGAGAAATGGTTCACGCCTGGTTTGAGTCTTGTGGTGTCCCTCTCAGGGCCAACTGAGAAGAGACTGGGATCTAATATCACAAGGGGACACAGTGTCAGCTGTAGTAGCACTGGGCAGGCCAAATCTGCCATTTGGAGGGCACAGTGACACATAGCAATAGTAGCATAGACAATTGCATTTGCATTTGGGACCAAACAGAAAATGACATGTTGTCTTAATGGATAAGAGACAAAGAATTCTGAGATAGGAGATACTCAAGATTTCAGATGAATAGATAATAGGTCTAAAGTTCAGGACATTCCAGTCCCAAGGAGTGGGGAATTGAAAGGAACAGGCATGCCTCAGTTGCAGGGAAACAAAGACACTGGGCAGGGTATCAGAATTGGATCTAATGCACTATACTGAAATCCATGGACTGAGTCTAGAGTCCAAGGCAGGGCTGAGTTTCAAGAATGAGACTGAGGACATGGTTCCATAGTGTAGTGATTAGCGCATCTGTTTTACATGCAGAAGGTCCTGGGTTTGTGCCCCAGTGGAGCCATGGTCCATGGTCTATGGCCATGCCTCCCTGAACAAGCCCAATGTCTGATCTTGGAAGGTAAGCAGGGTCAAGTCTGGTTAGTACTTGGATGGGAGACCACCTAGGAAGTCCAGGTGCTGTTGGAATAAATAATAATTTTTAAAAAAGTGAATGAGACTGAGGGTCAGTTACCTGATAGAACCAGGACATAAATTCAGACTGGCATCTGTCTTGATAGGAAACCCTTGAGTGAGGGACTAAAGTACCATAAATTCCTCTTGCCTTGGTGCAGGATTCTGTCCAGTGACTAGGTCAAGATTGAGCCTACAGGTACTGCTGAATGGCTTCAGATAAGAGGAAGGAAGGAAGGAGACAGAAGGAAGGAGACAAGATTCTACAACTGGGTCTAACAAACTAAAAAATGTAAGAGGCATGTGTTTCCTTATTGGAATGAATAACCTAATAAAAATTAATTGAAAAAATTTCATCTGGACTGTGTTAAGATCCAGACTGTAAGAGAACTGGGAAAGACAGATGCAATTGTAACGGGATGTGAAATGAGATTTCTTTGTTTTCTTAGTTTCAGAGCTTAAAATAATAGGTGGCAAGTACCCCATATTATGAGGAGATGTGTCAAAATCATTTATGCATGATTTACTCAAATAGGTGCCCAAATTGGTTCTGAAACCTGTAGCCTGTCACCCACTTTTGGCCTTAGAAAAGAAAATCGAGGAGAGGAGGTTTGAAAGTGAGGAATTCTTTGAAGAGAACTATCCATGTGCTGTGGTTTTCTCACACTTCAGTCAAGGGAAGGTAACGAATGGGGCCCGGCCAGGAGGGAAGACAAACTAACATAACAGCTCAAGGTAGATGTATGCTGAATAAAAATGCCATGAGATAACTGGAAACTAGAGCAGAGTGAGGTGAGAGAGTTCTTGGGAAAATCTGACCTGAGTCCCCTGAGTGAGTGGTAGGGTAGAAAGCCTAACGTCTTATCTCACCTGAGGGCTGAGCGAGAGGATGGCAGGAGGACCCAAGACGGTAGGTTAAAGGGCTAGGAAAGGGGAATTGACAGAGTGATTTGGAAAAGTAACAGTAAGAATAAAAATTATCCCTTCTTTTGTCTAAATTGTAAGAAGCCCAAGTTCTCCTTTCATTTTTGCCACAAATGAGCTGTGCTCTTGTGGAAAACTGCGTGCTCTCTCTGGGTCTCAGCTTTTTCTTCTATAAAAGAAAGAATTGGACTAGACTGCTTTTAAGGTAACTTGAAGGGATTCTGTGACTTTCTGATTCTAGGGGTGTATTTGGATGAACTTTGACTCATGGGCTGGGATGGGTTATTATGGTATATATACAGTCCATTATACTAGGCTCTTAGAAATACAGGTTTCATGGGTGCAGTACTGTCTCCTCTCCTACCCACTCTTCTCTTAACAGGTATTTAAAATATGAACTAATCAAAAAATGTTAAAAGAGTGACCCATAATACCACTAACCTGATACATCACTAGTTATATTTTGGTACATTCCTTTCCAGACCTTGACCACCTATCTGAGAATTTGCCCCAGTCACAATCAGTAGTGAACACTTTTAATGTTCTTACAGCACACCAGTTCAATAAATTGAGCATGGCCAAGAGAATTGAAAGCTTGGGGTGTTTCCAATTATTGCACAATAATTACAGGCAAGGAAGAGCTGACTTTTGATAATACAGCCGTTTGGGGCACAGAGCTACTCTGGTACAGTCTCTCTTTCTCCTTCTCTCCTCCCCACCCTTACTTCCTGATCCGTCAGCAACAACAGGAACTCAAGAGGCCCCATAGAGCAAAGCCACAGCAGGCTACATGACATTCACTCCGAGGCTGCTTCTGGGTCAGAAATACTAGATAATCCATTTAGCAGACATCTCAGCAGCCACCAGTTATATCAAGTCCCTAAAATCACAGAGAAAACCAATGTCAAGGGGGTGTGGCGATGTGCTGGTGATTCTGCTGTTAATAAGACAGGAATGAGGAGATATTCATAGACAAGCAGCAGTGATGACTGCTTTAGTGCCAATTCTATATGATCTCAATTCTACTGACGGGAGCATACCTGAGTCCAGACCCCACTAAGTCAAGCTTTTTGGAGAAGTCTTTATGCATCCTTATCTAGGCAGAGACAGAAATGGTTCAGGCTGAGCCTTGAGATGCTGTCTCTCAAAACTCAGTCTGGTTTGTGGAAGCTTAAAGAACAAGGTGAGAGGTAAAGGACAATGGAGCTAGAGAAGCAGGTAGGTAGGAACTGGTTCATGGAGCCCCTGGAGCTTGCAGAGGAGTAGGAGCCTCAGATAATTTGCAGCAGGAATATGATATACTCAGATCTATGTTTTAGAAAAATCAGTCTGGTAGCAGTGTAGGGAGTGATTCGAAAAAAGCAAAATGGGAGGCAGAGACCTGAGGGTATTATAATAGCTTGGCTAAGACATTAAAATTTCTAGAAAAGTATAGAATTTCATTATTAGAAGGGAACAAAAGGACAAAATGCACTCTAAGATAGAGAAATACTATCTCCTTGGAGAGTTCCATAAGTAAAATACCTTTGTTTTTTGAGGGGTGAGTGTTGCCTTTTTCTCCCCTTACATTGAACATTTTTTAAAAATGTGTTTGTATTTTTTTCTGATTACAAAAGCAATCCATACTCACTGGAAAAATTTGAAACAATTCAGAATTTAGGAAGTAAATTAATTAATTTAGGAAGTAAAAGTCCTGCATAATCCCACCGCTGAGAAGTAATAGCTGTTACTAGCAAGATGCCTTCTTCACAGTGGGAAGTCCTATTCTTTCCGAAGGGTTTAAAATGCCTCACAACCACATCTCAAAAGGCCAGGCAATGCTTAGATTCCTTGAAGAGTAAAGACTATTTAGAGGAGGAAAGGTGTACAGAAATAATGGGTGGAAAAGATTGAATGCTAAAGGAGCCGATTCAACCCTAATCATATTTTTCTGCTCAGGGGTTCATTTACCTGAAGCTATCCAGGGTGGTTGGCTAAGTGGGTGGCTAGTGTTTACTTCAGTGAAATAAAGTGAGCTCTAGAAGATTACCTTCCTTCTTGGTTAACTGTTCATACGTTGCACTTTTCTTTTCAACAGAAAAGTGTTGTTCTATGATTAGAAAAGTGTCAGCGCAGAACTGATCAAGAAGGGAAGGTTTCGAGAAGGGAGGGTATCAAGAAGGGAAAGTGTCGGTGGTGAGAAGTTGAAAGAACGTACAACTTCGTTGCCGGGAGCGCGCTTCTTTTGCCATGAGCACGGCTCTATTGTGGGAAACGCGCTTCTGCGTTAGGGAACCACATGGGCTCCACATACATCAGAGTACAGTAGTGCCATTCTGCCACACACTTATGCTACAATAAGCTGAATCATGCTAACATGAGTTAGGCGCAAGTGCCCTACCACATTAATGTAACATTCTAAATCCGGGGTCCTATTCCTAGCCGCAAGCCTGGATCACAGCCAGACAGGGGAGCAGCCGGGCCTGGGACCCATGAAAAAGGTTTTTTGACATGGTGGAAAACAACAGAAAGTAATTCAGTAGTTTTTGTGTCCATTTGTTCATATCAGACTGGGATAATAATACCTGTCTGCCTCCCCAGGGAGATGATACAGTAATTGATAGTTTCTTTGTTTGTTTGGTCCCTTGCTTTTGAAATCATAGAAAAAATTCTAGACTTGAGATCTTTTAAAGGAAAGAATTATCCTTTTTAGGCAATTCTTAGAGAGTTTCTTTAGAAATAAAGCCTTTTTAGAAACCATTCTGGAATTTAACAACTTTTACTCTCAGAAATTTTAAACTCTTTCAATTGCATATTACAGAAACTCAACTTTAAAAACCTTAGGTGAAAAGGGAAAGGTGATTGTTTCACCCTTCTAAAGCCTGACAAAAGTAGAGTTGGCTTCAGGGATACAGCTCCATCAGGTACTATAATTGGATTTGAGAAATTCTGCTTCAGTATCTATATGCTGCTTGAGAGGAGTGGGTGCATTCTTGGAAGCCATGGAGTGCCATGTTTGGCTATATACATGTCAAAACATCGAAGGCTAGTCTTCAAAGACAGAGAATACCAAAACAGCTGGACAGAGAGAAACTGAGATGAGAGATGGTAAGAGGACCATTAGGATCACAGTTCCTGATGGTTTTCCAGATCCTGTTTCCTTTCCCTTTGTATCCTGGCTACCTTGGGGCTTTACTGAAACACATTCTCTTTACTCATAACCCAAAGAATCATGACTACTATGGACTGAATATTTGTGTCCCCCTTCAAATTGATAGATTTAAACCCCAATCCCCAATATGATGGTATTTAGAGGTGGGGCTTTGGGGAGGTTATTAGATTTAAATGAATTGATGAGGATATAAGCCCTATGATATGATTAGGGCCCTTCAAAGAAGAGGAAGAGATACCAGAGCTCTCGATGCCACTTTGAGGACACAGCAAGAAGGCAGCTGTCTGCAAGCTGGGGAGAGTTCTACAAGGAACCAAGTCAGCAGGGACCTAATCTTGAACTTCCCAGGCTCCCAAACTGTGAGAAATAATTATCTTTTGTTTAAGCCACCTAGTCTGTGGGTATTTTGCTACAGCGACTCAAGCTAAGACAATGACTGAGACAAGTGGGAAGGAAAACTAGTGATAGCCTTTTCTGTGTACTTCCTGCAAGATGTAGAGAAAACATCTTTCTTATCCTGAAGTTCCCTTTCAAAGGTCACTGATTTCTAATTGCCAAACCCAGTGCCTCAATTTTCATTCTATTTTGCCATGTTGGCTGTTCTTGCCTTCCTGAGTCTCTGTAATCCCTGCTCCATTCATTCTTCCTTAACTTTCCCGTCAGCTCTTTTTTGCTATCCTTCAATGTTTTCTCTATTTGCCCTGTCCAGGTGACCTCTAAGATTCTGTTCTTGGCCATATTCTCATCTTGCTGACTGACTCTATCTACTACCACAGTTTTCTCTCTCACTTATACACTGATGACTTCCTCATTTATTATTCATAACCATAAAGTTTTTCTGAGTTTTAGGTCCTAATTTATACTCTCCTGGTGACTATACTCTCTAGATAATCTGCAAACACAACAAAATGTCCCAAACCAAATTTCTTCTTTCTCTAGTCTCAAATTTTCTAGCCTCAGGGTGGTTCCATAGAGTAGTGGTTAGCATGTCTGCTTTACATGCAGAAGGTTCTGGGTTTGATCCCCAGTAGAGCCACTGTCTATACCCTGGGTATGCCAGCCCCCGGGTGAGCACCATGAGCGTGTGGGAGGAGACGCCTCACCTTCAGAGATCCAGTTCTTAGGAGAGAAGAGGGGGACGGAATAAAAAGAAGTTTTTTTTTCTAGCCTCAACCACCAGTATTTCACACATTGAACCTCTCTTGCCTGCCATATTCTCTTGTAGTCATCGGCCCAGTCTCATGGCCTTTTTCTCCCCAAACCTCTTCTCTTCCCTAGTCTTCGTTTATTGGTACTACGTTCCTACTGCAGCCTTGCTCCCATTCTCATTTTCTTGTGTACATTGTGTCTCATTTTCTTGTGTACATTGTCCAATAGTTATCCTCCTTCTTTCAGCCTTGCTGAGTATGTCTTTCCCAGGACATGCCATGCGTTTTTACACCGCCATGATTTGCTTACAGTTTCCTTCTCCCTGTGGTACTGTTTCTCTATCTTTGTCCTGTCTAAATCCTATTCACCTTTCAAAATCCAACCCAAATGATTATTCCTCCATGAAGCCTCCTTGTCAGGACCAAGCACTGACTTCTTGTGGCTCTCAAAGAACCACTAGAAGAAGTATTATAATCTCAGTTTTCCTTTCTCTTATGGTAGAGTCTGATTGTTGTTCATGAGGGAAGAACCTTTCATAACAGTGCAGTGCACAGTTCAGATGCTCAGTAATATTCGTCAAATTAAATCGAAGAAGAAACTAACTAATAAACTGCAGAGATCTTGATAAGGTCAATGTAGCTGAAGAAAGATATTAATATTTGAAGGGACTGCTTTTTGATATAATGTCTTTGCTATTACAAATGGAGTGAGAGACAGGCAATAGCAGATAGGGCAGATGCCCTCTTTAATCTTCTGGTAGGTGATTGAATTTGGCCTTTATCCTACAATCCAAGTGAGCCTTACCTTTAAAATATTTGCTTGGAATAAGCTAAGATTTCTTGAAATTCATATCCTGAGAGTTTTTATTCTTTAAGCAGAAGAGAGAACTGACACATTAAATGGTCTGACATGTAGTGGACCCCAAATATATCAGTACCTGGCTTACAAAGAAATCTCCAACAAATGAACATGACAAACAAACAGGGACTTATGGGCATGAACAATAGTATAGTGGTTACCAGCGGAAAGTGGAGGAGGAGGGAAGGCCGAGAAGGGTAAAGGGGACCAAATACATGGTGACAGAAGAAAATTTAACCTTGAATGGTAAGCATGCAATATACATATAATGTATTATTGAATGTACTCTTGAAACATAATTTTATTAACCAATGTCACTCTAATAAATTTAATAAATAAGTAATAAATAAACAAATATAAATAAAACTGGAAAAAAGAGATCTATCAGGATATAAGAAGCAGTAGAGAATATTGGTCAGGAGCTTGGCTTTGGAGCAGGACTGGTAGGGTCTGAATTAGGCAACTTCTCAATTCCCTCTTGTGTGCAGTAGAGGTTGTCATGGACCTACCTTACAGGTTATTAGACAGGATAATATATGTAAAGTTTTTGTCAGGCTAAGCACATTGTAAGCACTCAGTAATTATTAGGTGTTATTTTTCTATTTGATTACCACTTTCAACTACAATGTGGCAAATCTCCCCTCTTCTGTACCCTAAAGACGTTCTGAGCAGATCCTATGATTTCACTGCTAAAACTCAGTTCAGCTTGATTTAAAACATCAATCTCATGATTGGTTCAAAGCTCTCTGCCTCCCCCAATACAAGCTAGTCCTATGTCAGGAGGAGATCAGTTACTTTTTCAATCTTTCTCCACTCTAGTGCCTTGGAGGACAGGTAGAGACGGGCCAAGCTCTGGGACACCTTGTCCTCCTTCTCTGTTTTTAAGAAGGACTCAGGGAGAAGAATGAGGCAGTCAGAGCTCTTCTCACATAGCTAGTTGCCTTTTGTTTGGGAGACATCTCTGAAATTTATTACACTGGTTCATTTTGTTCTGCTACTACTGTAGCCTCTAATGAAGTGACAGCCTCCACTGGGATGGGCGCACTGGATCCTTATGCATGTGGTTCAGATACTGCTTTAGCATTAGATTACCGAAGCACAATTGATGCTGGAGAGGCAACTGGAAATAGCACTTGATTTTGCTGTTGTTGTTGTCCTGACAAGCTACAGTCAGAATACTCTTGTTTCCCACAGTGCCTGCTAAGTAGCCTCCTAAGCGAATATGTATTAGAGTGCAGTGTGGCCGAAGCAAATCAGACACCAGGCCAGATGGTACTCAAAGGGCTTCTGGGTTTCAGATACTTTAAAAGAGCAACGACCCAAAATAATATATATTGAATATCTACTAAAGCCAGGTTCTTAGCATACATTATCTAGTCTATGTAATAAAGATAATTAACTTCATTTTATAGATGAGGAAAGTGCAGGTAAGAGAAAGTCGATCAATTGCCACTATTCCTGAGGGTGCTGATTCTTACATGACTAATTTCCACACTGACCAAAAAATCTAGTTAAGATCTCAGAAAGGCAATATTAATGAAGTCAGATTTTGGACATTTAGGATATAACTGCTTGATAATGTTATTTTTTTTCTTCTGATGCAAACTTTTATCTTTACTTTGTATCAATTCATGACAAATATAAGGGCCGTAACATGCCTTTTTGGCACAGCTTAAGTTGGCAATGGACATGATAATCCCAATTTATTTTTCTTTTTTCTTTTTATCAAGAAGGTAATTCTCTGAAAATTAAAAATCTTTTAAAATCCTCAAACAAATTACTTCTCTAATGCTCTGGCACTTAATCACTTGCTTATTCAATTATAAATAAATATGTATAAAAAGCCTGCTGTTCTCAGTGCTGGAATACTGTAGTAACCAAAGCAGACAAAGTATTTGCTTTCATGGCACTTAGATCTTACCTAAGGAGACAGACAATAGTCATATAAATAATATAATTCAGATGATGTGATGTGAGGAAAATTAGTCTAATTGTCATGAAAGAGAGTGATGAGAGGAGGGCAATATTAATAAGATAGTCAGGAAAAATTGACCTTTGACCAAAACCTGAATGATAAGAGATCAAAGATTTGGGAAAAGTGCATCTCAAACCAAGGGGCTAGCAGATACAAGGGCCTAAAGATTTACCAATTTATAATGTTTTGGATACTGAGAATTCAGTGCTCTCTCTATTCCCTCACCTCAGTGAGAGAACTCAGTAGTAAGTACAGTGCAAGACTGAAAGATTTTACTTAAAAGATCTGGTATGAAAATAAGCAGAAATGAAGTAGAAAACAAAGATGAATTGGAACCTAAAAGTGCACCCAACCTGCTAAGAAGTTTTTCTATCATAAAGGTGAATTCTAGGAAGGTTGATTTAGTTTTAGTAATAGAATAAAGTTATTAACTTTAACTAAGTCACATTTCTATGCTTGTGCATCACTTTATAATTGAATGTTTCTTGAATAAAATAGGAAACAACCACTTTGCTCTCTATATTTATGCTTTTCAACAGGCATCTTATAGTAGACTTTCTTATATTTGTGGTAAACTACTTTTAACCATGCAGCAAGGCAATAAAAATAGTTTTCATGTGATTATGTCTTTGGAAGTCTGGCACAAAATGTGATTTCACTTATTGAGTGTGGTGTGACAGCTGTAAATTGCCACATTCCAGCTTAGTGTTTCGATATTGTACTCTCGGTGTGACTGAGTCGATGACTTTTCTGGCTTTGACCATTTTTTCCACAGAGCAGCTGGCACTCAGACAAATCCCTGTGACACTTTCACAAAGAGATGCTGACAGGTCTCTGTCTCTCAGAGGTTCTAACTTGGCAGCGTTCCATCCAGACATGCTGGGCACGAGCATGGGTGTCTGTGTCTTTTGGCCTATGGGAAGGTCTTCTCATTCTTTCTTGCCAGCAGCAAAGAGGCATAGAGAGCCTTTTGGGATGAGAGTTCTGCTTTGGGGCCAGCATGCTTTGGTAGGAAGGCATTGGGCCAGTTTAATAGGGCAGGGAGTCTTATTCAAGGCAGCCAGAAGTTTGTGTAGCAGGCTGGATAATCAATTTTCTCTTCATTATATGGTTGGGTCATTGAGTAAAAGCTTCATACATAATTGCACTCTCCTCAATACTTGTGATGTATAGATGAATGCCTGAGTCAAGGAACTCACTCTAACTTGTTTGGGGAAATAACCTGTAGCTGCCAATCATTTAATAGCTTCCCCTTATTACCCTACCTGCAAGTCTTCTTAGAACTCATTCAATGAATTTTCAACTAGTTTTTATCAACTACTTTTACGATGCCAGGACCTGTAGCCTGCTTAAGACATACAGAAATAAACAGGACAGATGTTTCTAGGATTAATATTGTACACACAAAAATGTTATAATGGTTATCTTGGGGAATAGAATTAGATGGAGGTACGAACAAAGACTCAATTTATATTTTTTAATCTTTACTATTTAAACTTCTCGTAACAATTTTTTTGGCAGTAATTTTTTTTAACTCGACAAAACTCTTTTGAGTAATTGTGCCAGGCACTCTTCTAGAGCTTTGAAAAAATGGCAGTGAATGAAGTAGAAAGAGCCTCCTGTTCTCAAAAAGCTTTTCCAATTGGGGAGGCAACACAAAACCAAAAAATCCAAACCAATATTCCACTAATAAAATAATGATTGATGACATATTGTATGGAGAAAATATTTTTTTAAATAGGAGTGTTCATTTAAAAAAATTGATATTGTTGTTAACTATCCTGTAATCCAATTTCTGCCTTACTTCTCCCATCTCCATGTAATCTTCCTTAAATTTCCTCCTTAATTTCAAATGCATAAAAGATCTGCAAAGCTCTTATTCCCTGGAGCATTTGAGATCTTGCTCCATGGCATATATCGTCAGTTTGGCTCAAATAAACTCTTATAAAAATTCAAAAACAAAAAAAGTTATGATATTTTAATTTGTTCAGATAGTCTTGACTCTTCAGAGGCCAGGGTTCTTTATTGGCCTGGGCAAATAGCAGTACTGAGAGAAACGGGACAGAGAGCCAAGCCTCAAAGCTTTGAACTATTTGGATTCTTGTCCAGCTCTCTCTCCACCCGGCACAGATGAAAAGGCAGCCTGAGCTGTCTGCGTCTTTTGGCACAAGAGTGATGTCAATCCGGAGAGTATGACCTGGCTCGTTGCTCTTGTCCAGAGCCCATGCCTTTTCCCACCTAGTAGTGTGGGCACAAAACTCACTGCTGTGCCAGTCAGTTTGAAGGTGCCGACCTTGCCTGCCTCACATTCATAGCCTACTGCTTCTTCTTCCAGCTTCACCAGCTGGCTTCCAGGGACCTAATCCCACTGGCTTCCGGCCTGCCTTGTCTGACAGCTGCCTGAACACTGGGACTTAAAAATTAGTTCTGAATGCCTGCATCCAGCCATTACATTCCAATCTATTTTTAGGACAACATCCTTCTTCTTTGGCTTCCTAAGAAACTGCTCTTCTTTTTCTGTTCCTAAATTGTTTCCATTCCCAATTCAGATTGAGGTCTCTTCACCTGGGAATGCAAAATTTAGGGGTTTCATTTCCCTCTCACAGCCAAGGAGAAGATGCTGTTGTTGAAGAGATAAAACTTGATGTTAAATTTTAAAAATATAAGGAAAATTGTATACATGTGAACACTTCAAACAAACATTAAAAAATCTTTTTGGTTTTTATTCCATTTATGAAGATAACACAAGTTGATTACAGAAATGTTAGAAAGTGCAGCACAAATAATTTATACTTTAATATATTACTTATTTTTTATCTGTTCTCAAGCTCACAAGTTTGTTGTTGTTATTGGTAAAATATATTATTCATGCATACAAGACAAAATTCAGAAAGCAAAATCTCACTCTTCCCTAATGTCCTACTTTCTTTTCTGATTTTAATCATTTGATTTTTCTCACATATGTCTTGGTCAATTTTGTTGATCTTTATAAAGAATTAGCTTTTGGTTTTGTTGATTTTCTCTATGGTTTTTCTATTCGCTACTGTGTTTGTCTCCATCCTATTCTTTATTATTTCCTTCTTATAACTACCTATGGGTTTTAGTTTGCTCTTCTTTTTCTAGGTCCTCAAGGTTAAAATTTAAGTTATTGATTTACTACTCCTATTACTACATAGGTTTTTTATTTTTTATTATTTTGTTTAAAAATCATGCAGTATAATTGACTTTTTGTAGTACTGTTCTATGAATTTTAACAAATATACAGGTTCACATAACCAACAGGACACCTAACAACTACTTGTTCTATCAATTACTGAGAGTGATAAAATCTCTAGCTATAATTGTCATTTATGTATTTCTTTCAGAATTGTTGCCAGCAGTACAAAGAAATTTTTTCTTGAATTACTTGAGAGTGAGCTGTTGATATATGTAAAGTTACTTTCTTTTTGTAAGTGATTGATATTTTATGATAGATATTTACAAAATTTGTAAATATTCTATTTTCATCAAACTTTTAATTTATTCACTGATTTTAAAAATAATCACAGATTCATGATTTTATATTTTATTCAAAAATATCATCATAGCCTGTTAATATCTTTATTTATTTTGCAGTTCAAATTATACCTGACTGGATCACTGGAGCCTCTTCAAGCTGGCTCTTGGAGTCCTTTTGATATGTCCATGTCATTTTTGAGCATTTCCTTGTTTCTTGCACAAGATGTTCTTGATTCATCATGTATTTTTTCATATCCCAACCAATTCTATAACCGGCCATTCCTCTAAGAAGCGGAGAATATCATTTAGAATCAAGATTTTGACACTAAGCGTATTCATAGTTCTTGAGGTGTCACTGACCCCAAGCATTTTTAGTGGACACACATTTACATTTATATTCCTCCCAACATATCTCTCTCCAACCATGACTTTACATCAGCACCTCTAATTTTAATCCAACATCACAGGTTTCACTCTACTTTTCTCCCTTTCCAAGTTTCTAATTCTAATCTGGGAATCTGGGTTTGCATTATCCTTAATATTGCTTTTTTTTTTTTTTAAATCAATCTACCAATTTGGAACCAATCCCTTATTGCTGCACCCTTTTCTCTCTTGTGCAGATGCCCACCTTATCACACTTGAACTCCAATATCTTATACCAGGTTGCCCTATATAAATGCACTGTTCACTCTGTTTTGACTCTGGGCTAATGTCATCATTGCCCTCTGAATGGACACTTTCTTCACCCTCCTTTGGTTTTGAAAGCTTGCTTTGAGTCATGCCTCCTAAGGAATATTCTCATTACCTGGTGTGCAGAAAAGAGTTGATATAGCAGGCCGGAGACTGCTTTGACTTAATAGAGCCTACTTGCAAGCTTGAACTGCGGCTGGCATCTGGTAACTTGGATTTCAGGAGGGTTCCCACCGTCTCTATACTGATAAGAGTGACTTACCTTGCCCAAACTGTTTGTATAAATAACACAGTTTCTGCTGAACAATTGCTTTCCTTGAGGAAATCTGAAGTTTTGGTACATGCTAGGCATACAGTGCATAAATGACCAATAAGTACATTCTGTGCGATTCCACCGGGCAAGAACTCTTAGAAGCCTTTGCCTGGTTTCCTTTGGACTTTGTCCCATGTGTCTTTCCCTTCGCTGATTTTGGTTTCTATCATTTTTGCTGCAATAAATCATAGCCATGGGCATGATTATGTGCTTAGTCCTGCTAGTTAATCATTATTGTCTTGGAGATCTCTGACTTAACCTCGCTTGGGCTCAGAAACCCTACAGTGGGCTGCTTCTCCTCTCTCTTCACTCTGCTTGTTGTTATTGTTGTTTTTTTTTTGTAATATGATGCTCTTTTTAACTACAGTAGAGTTGGCATATAATATTATTATACTAGTTTCAGATTTACTCAGTGATTTGACATTTATATACCTCATGAAGTGATCACCACAGGAAGTCTAGTAACCATCTGTCACTGTACAAAGTTACTGTGACATTGACCTCTGCCAAACCAATCTCCTCACTCTGTCTGGGCTCTGACATCCTACAAGAAGGCTGCCCCCTTCAGGGATGCTGTCCTCACATCACTTGTTTCCAGTTTTTAGCTATTGGGACTAAAGCTGCTATGAATATTTGTGGATCAGTCTTTTAGGAGATATGTATTTCCAATCCTTATGGATAAATTAATTGGCACTGCTGGATCATAAGGTAGGTGTTTGTTTGGTTTTATGAGAAACTGTGAAAACTTTCCCAAAGTGGTTGTACTATTAACACTCCCACCAATAATATATGATCACCTGTTATCCTCTAAAAATTATATAATGAGGAAAGAAAAAGTATTTTATAGCTACCCATGTTTACCATTTTGGGGCACTCTTCATTCTTCTGTAGATCTGTGTTTTCTTCTGCCATCATTTTTCTTCAATATTTCTTATATTCCACATCTGTGATGACCAAACTCTCAGCTTTTGTTTGTCTGAAATATCCTTATTTCACCTTTGTATTTGAAGATATTTCTGCTGAATTTAAAACTCTCAGTTCGCGGTTTTGTTTTTATTTTCTTTAAGCACTTTTAAAAAGTTGTTCCCTTTTCTTCTTATTTGCATTAATTTTTTTATTTATTTATTTATTTTTTAGATAAGACGTCCTCATTTGTTCTTATTGTTGTTCCCCTGAATGAAATGTATCTTTTCCCCCAAAACCTTCTCTGGCTGTTCCAAAGATTTTCTGTTTATCATTGGCTGTCAGTATCATTATGATACGCCTAAGTGTGTTTTTCTTTATGTTTATCCTGCTTGGGGCTCAATAAACTTTTTGACTTTTGGGCTCCTTGTTTTCAATAAACATGTAAAACAAATTTACCATTATTTCTTCAAGTACTTCAAATAACCTAATTTTTTTCTCTTCTTTCTGAAATTAATTAGACATAAGTTAGACTTAGCCTTTTTCTCTCTGCAGTGTCCAATCTGATGTTAAGCCCATCTAGTAAATTTTTCACTTTAGATATTGTGTTTTTTATTTTGTTCTGTTTTATTTTATTTATTACTATTTCTTATTTGCTCCCTTATTATGTTCATGGTTTCCTTTAAGTCTTTGAACATGTTTACCATTTTGGGGCAAAAATTTTTCCTTTTGGGATGTTGATTTTTAAGCTTGTTATTAAGAAAAGACTCAGAAAGAAATTTTGACCCTCTCCGCCTTTCCTTCCTAACAGATTCAGAGGGAAAAACTTGCTTCAAGAAGGGCACCTTAGCAAAATCACCTTAGCATTTGACAGGAAGGCTCCCTGTCAAAAGCAGGAGCTTGTTTACTAGATTGCCCCTCAAAAGAAATGTAACCTCCTATGTATGTTTCTGCTCTCCTCAATTACCTGCAAATCACTCATTCTCCCTTTTGAAATCTAAGATCTTATCCTCATCCCCTTCTCCTTTTTCCAAGATAACATGTATACCTCATTTTACCTATTTTTTGGAATTTTCATGTTTATGTGAATTCCCCATGCTCATGTAGCAGAAATTTTATATCCTCCTGTTAATCTGTCTCTGTTAATTTGAATTTAGAAGGTGGAAGGAAAAAAATTATATTTTAGCCCCTAAACTTAAAAAAAAAAGTAATTTCTAGGTCTGCCTCTGTTGATCGATTTTTCACCTTTTCTGGCTTCTCTGAATGTCTACTAGTTTTAGACTGCATGCTGAATATTGTGGATTTCATACTATGGAACATCTTGCCTTTATTTTCTTTTTTAAAAAATTGAGTTTTGATCAATGTTAAGCTTTGTTCTAGATGACAATTAATTTGTGCATCAAATTAACCCCTTTGAACTTTATTTTTAATCTTTATTAGTGTGTCTAAAGCAGCCTTTTCTCTATGGTTAGATTAGTCCTAATACTAAGATTTGTCTTTCTGGGGGATTTTCTGAATGCCCAAGGTGGTCACCAAATTTTCTCTACTCTGGTTGATTGGAAATTTAATGTCTTTCAGCCCCCTCTAAATGCTGGAATCTTCATTCAGTTCAGACTTTCAGCATTTGTATTTTCCCAGCATTTGTCCTTGGCTCCAACTCAGGGAGTCTTATCCTGGTTTGTGCAGATTTTTGACCAAACTCAAGGAGACTCCTATGCAAAGATCTTGATTGTCTTTTATGTTCCCCCCTAATATACTGTCCTGCAAATTCCAGCCAAATTGGTACCCTTGAACTTCAATCCTTTTCTCCTTGGCTTCCTAACACCAATGTGCAATCTTTGGTCTACCCCTCCTTCTGCTGTGTGGTCTAAAGTGCTTGTAGGCAGAAAGCTGTGATAATCATGAGGCTCTTCCCTCTCTCAAGGATAACAGTCCTTGATTGACTATTGTTCAATATCTAAAAACAGTTGTTTCTGATATTTTGTCCAGTTTTTTAGTTGTTTGAATGCTGATCTGGTACCAATCACTTTGTCATAGCTAGATGAGGAAATATCAAATTAGCTTTGGGTTTTATACTATGAGGCTTTTCCAGTGGTTTCTCTTGGGGAGGGTGAATAGAGACTTGGAAAATCTTGGTTTGGGTAATGTTCTATTTTTGATTTTGGGACTCCCGTGTTGTGACTGTATCTTCTCTATTTTGATATTAATTTTAGAAATATTAATTTTATTTATATTTATCACAAATAATATTCATTTTATTAAGTTTTGAACTTTTATTAAATAAATATTTTGCTACAGTTGCGCAAAGGTTGGGCCTCTAGGGCTTGTGAGTCAAAATTAAAAAAAAAAAGATATGTTTGCTCTAGGGATTAGGAGGGGAGAAAATAAGGAAAGAGTTGACAATAAGAGGGAAAGACAGAAATGTCTGAAGTAATTATTATTTGTTCAGTGAAGTTGATTTGCTTTTAAGTGTGTGATAAAGTGCTAAACTTTTGTTCTAAGGTCGCACATGGATAAAAATCAGAATCTTCCCTATATACTCAGAAAGTTCTTTTTACTTCAATATAATAAAAATGATTTTAATATTTTATCTTCCAGTACTTTCATAGTTTTGACTGTTAATTTTAAAGCTTTAATGTCACCTGATAATTAATTTTGTATCTGGTAAATGATAGGAATATAACTTAAAAATTGGTTAGAAAATTTTTTCAGTAGCATTTATTAATCTTATTTTTCTGATTTAAAATGCTACCTTTATCATACACTAATCCCCATAATTACATGGGTCTATTTGATCTCATTCATTTGCTTTTTTCCAGCTTCAATACACCCTTGTCTTAATGACTATAACTTTGTAATTTATATATATAATATATATAAATTATATAATTTATATTTATATATATAATATATATATATATATATTATAATTTATATATATAATATATAATATATAATTTATAAAATATAATATATATAATTTATATATATATATATAATTTATATATATAATATATATAATTTATATATATATATATTGAAATTAATGTAGGGAGGAAGCAAGAGAATTAAAATGTTAATCGAGCTACATTCAGAGAATGCAATATGCTGATCAGCCCTGCAGCAGGGCCAGGAGGACACATTCAGAAAAAAGGAAGAGTTCTACTGATATTGCTAACAACCCTTTTCTTCACACTTGAAAGGGGAAACAGGAACAGAAGAGTTTCTTCACCGGCTGCTGCACTACACTAATAAAACTGTTCATTCCCTACTGCTAAAGCAATGGGGAATCTATGGATTAAAGGCTGGGAACTGCCAGCAGGCCTTTCACACTAAATACTCTTCTCCTTCCTCTTCCTCACTGCATGCCCATATCAAAGGAGATGGGTAAACAAAGTCTTTAAACAGGAACTAAAGAATGATATATAAACTGAATTCCCTGAACACTCACACGGTCCCTCTCTGTGTCTTTCTCTCATTGTCTATCTCATTGCCTTTACTCTCACTGCTCACCTCTCTCTTAGTCCTTCTCATTCTCTGCCTTTGAGAGATCAAGCTCTGTCTGTGCAGTATTACCTCAATCTCTGCTAAGCAATGGACTCCTATATTTAACTATCTTGATCATATGTATTTGGAGTGCTTTCATGCATCTCAAAGGCATTAACTGTAAAAAAACATAGAAAAAAAGGCACTATGCTGGATCACTAAATAGTGCTTATAGTCTGGTGGCAGATAATTAAGTGAACAACTAAAATATAATTAGATAATTACTAAAGTAGAGGCAATTCAGGGAAAGAAGTACCTACCTATTAGGGCCAGTTCTTCAAAGGTAAGCAATAATTGATTATAGAAAAAACACTGGGAAGAAGGCACAGGGATAACTATTGCTAAGGCACAGCAGCACAAGAGAGTGTAGCATGTTAAGGGTACTAGGTACTATATGTGGTTCAGAGTGGTTTCTTTTTTTCATTTTATTCATGTTGAATTCAGAGTGAGCTAGACCATTTGAGCTTGTGCCAAATCATGAAGGGCTTCAAGATGATCTCTTAGAGACCGTTCTAGTGGTAATATGGAAAATTGCTTAAAGGGGAGTGGGAAGAGAAACCACAAGATCTGAATGAGGAGGGTGAGGAGATTGAGATCTGACTAGACCCAGTGTTTGACCAGATGTGGGGGTGAAGGACACGAAAAACTTCATTCACAGATACATTTACTCAAAAGTTGAATTTGATGATTGTTAAATGAGAATTCTTAGGTTGAGCAAGAGGGGAGCTTATGGTGCTATCTCTCAAGATTGTGAACACGGAGTGGACAAAATTTGGAAGATAAGATATTTATTCAGATCTAGATGTTCTAAGTCTGAGGTTGATAAGAAAAAAAAAAATAGAGATGTTCTAAGTTAAATTAGAGCAGCCAGAGAGTGAGAAAAAGAGAACTGCTTCTCTGTTAATGGCTGTTGACCAGCTACCAGGACATCTCACATTCCTGTTTTGCCCGTCGGAGCTTTGGATTAATTTTCAGGTGGCTATTTATAAACATTATTGTATCCAGGCACCGTCTAACTCCAGGAGCCACAGCTTATTGTTTACACGTGGGCATTCTGGATAGCTGCCCACAGCCAATCCACAAGAACAGACATTTCTTTATGGGTTCTCTGCTATCCCAGAGCTAGGCCTGACTCACCTTCTCCTGCCCCTTTGCCTACAGGTCATGTAAAGTTTTTCAGACTACCTCTTCCTTCCCCCTATTCCCTTACTCAATGTATAAAAATACTTGCAAATCTCTGGGACAATGTACATTCTGTCTCTTCTACCTAGCCATGCTGCTGGTGATTTAGACTCCGTGCCCCAAGATTGGTCTTTTGGGCTAGCATTTTTGGGTCAGTGAAACCTTACTTAAAAATTACTTCAGTCATGAGAATCAAAATTTTTTGGTTTAACAAGGTGCTTGTGGTACACCCTGGAGAAAATGTCAACAATGTCATTGTAGTGTTTGAGATAAACATTTGTCATCTACACATATATAAACGGTTGTTGAAGTCATGGCCAAGATTGCCTAAAAAGTTTGTAGACTGAAGAAAGAATGGATTTCTTGAGGGAATACCAGCATTTAAGGGGAGGGAAAAGAAGTTTCCTTCAAAAGAGATTACTAAGTGGTCAGAATTATCATGAAAACCATGAAGGAGGAAATAGTTAATGTATTAAGCAATGAAGAGAGGTAGCAATGACTAAAAACCGATCACAAAATCCAACAAAAAGAAACTCACTGGGACCATGAGAGCACTTTCAGCTGAGAAAAGGCGGTAAAAGTTAGAAAGTGAGCAAGTATAGACAGAGTATCCAGAATGAAATTCAGTGTCTTTCACTCCAATCCAACTCTTCTTTCTGTAATTTCTTAGGTGCAAGTATTCCCCTCAGCCTCCTAAACCAGGAATTCTCCAAACACCTAGCCCCTTTGTTCTCATTAGTATCTTTGTCTAATTTGGGCATTAATCCTCTAGATTTTACTTCCTTAACATTTCAAATATTCCAGAAGGATAAATCCCAAATATGATGATTATCGATTGATGGTGGCTTTAGAGATGATTTTTATGTTTTTCTGATAGTTTGCTTTTTCAATATTTTTCTGGAATGACTATGTACTTATGTAATTAAAGTAATAAATGTTTAGTGTTCTCATACACCATCTTACATCTGATGTCATTTCTTTGTTTCCCATCTACTATCCTGGGTCAAGCCAGAATTACTACAATAACCTCCTAGCTTCTCTTTCTGCTGCTAGTGTGGCTGTCCTCCAATTCGATAACTGGGTAGTAAATACAAATCCTAATAGGCCCCTTTCCAGTTAAAAGTTCTTCAGTGGCTTCTGATGATATCTTTGAGGGTTAAGTTCAAACTTCCAGCACTGTCATAAGGTCCTTCCTTGTCTTATCTCTTTCATCTCTTTTTTTTCATTCTCCTCCTCTTCACTTGCAGCTTTTTCAAAAATAAGCAGTAGCTTCCGGCCTTTGTAAAGCTTTCTCTTCTTCCTTAATAATTCCCACTCATCCCCTAACATCAGTTTAAAAATCATTCTTCCTAAAACTTCACTGTAGCCTAATTCTAATTTAGATACCCTCTCTTTTGTTGTGATCCACACACCTCTCAGTGTTATCACACTGTATTGAGGTGTTCATCACTTTGTTGGCTGTTTAATTTCTTCAGTGAATTGACTATTCATATTCTTTGTACACTTTTCTGTCAAGTTGTGCTTTTCTTACTGATTTGTAGTAATTCTTATTTATATGGCAAATATTTTTTTCTCAGTCTGTTCATAGTTTTAGAGTTTTTAGAATTTATTTTTTGGTGTTCTGTGATACTTTTTATTTTTGTGTGCAGTGAAAAAAAAGTTTTGTCTGGCTCTAAGAAGACCTCTGCACTAAAGATACAAACTTACTTGCTTACATATTCTAATATTTTTGTTTTTATAATCATCCCTTGGCATTGTTTTTTAATAAGCATTGTCCACATATTAGTATCTTCATAAATATCATTTCTGTGGTTGAAAATTTATTCGCAAATTTATCGAATGCCCACTTAGCTGCTGGGGGATACAATGACGAGAAGACAAGGGTCTTACCTTAACAGAGCCTACATGCTTGAGGTGGAGGCCGGCAATAATTAAATAATCCAAATTATTGCGTTTAATAACGACTATGAAGGAACTAAAATGGGGAACTACCTTTTCCAGTGGTCTAAATAGAAGTAGGCAAAGGGCAAGCACATAAGACAGTTCCATTTAATGGATCTCCAAAAATTAATCATTTTTCTTCAATGTTGGGCTTTTAGATCGCTTCCACATTTATCATTATACTTATTAAAGTTATTAGGAACAACTCTTATTTCCAAGGAATAGTTTCCTAGAAATGTCATTACTGGATGGGAACAGTATTCTTATACACACAGCCAGCCAAGTTGCTTTCACAAGGTAATTCCAATACACTCTCCAATGAGTAAACCCAACACTGATCTGAGAGATAGGAATGGAAAAATAACTGTCAAAAAAGGGCACGTTTGGGCTCATCAAAAAGGCAAAGATAAATGTAACGAGCTGACCTGGGTTTACTAGAGAAAGGCAGCAGGGTGATGACGAAGTAAAGCTCTGCTTGGGAACAAGGAGACCCGGATTCTAAACCCATTTCTGCCACCCTGTGACCTCCACCACTGCAGCTCCTCCGTGAGACCTTAGTTTCCTGAAACTCGGTAGAGAATCAGTTTCGGTTTTACGTTTTCCAACATCTTCAGACCAAGCATTCTCTAGCCCCTCCAAATTCAAGACAGATAGTGAAAATGGTGCATAAAGAGGCGTACTGAATACAGAACCACCACGAAACGCCAACTAATCACTCGCAGGCACTTCCGGCGGCCTAGACAAAAGGTTTTAAGTCGCTGGAACTGCACTTCCGCATAATTAGAGTAGCGCATTGGAAGCCAAGGTCCTCGAGTCACGTCAGGTGACGCCGGAGCCGCGACTGCGCATGCTCTCCGCTGTTGCGGGGCGGGGCGGGGCGCTGAATTGGGCGGGCCTGGACCGGATTTGTCGCGGGTTGCTCCGCCGGCGCGCGAGCGCGCGAGTCTCGGGGCGGTGCAGGAGGTGCGGGGCGGAGCCTAGTGCGAGTGGGCACTGCTAGTCTCAGCCGAGCGTCGCTGTTATCGCGGGGCTGAGGTCGTCTCAGGTGAGGAGGTCGCCCCGGAAGTGGCTGTGGCCCTTGGGTGTTAATAAGGAGGCTGCGGGTCAGGGGGCGCGGCATTACCCCGTTCCCTCAACCTTCCCTTTAGCAGCCATGGCAAAAGGCAGAGTCGCCGAAAGATCGCAAACGGGGGCACTTCATACGACCGCAGCGGGGGACCGAACTACGGGGGTGCGGGGTCTCACGGCGCCGGGCAATGGAGACAACCTAAAGGGTGAGTGGATCCAGGGACCAGAGCTGGGTCTGGCCCAGAGGCGGGAGTGTGGCAGTTGGGGCTCCGGAGGAGAAAGGAGCCTGTCTCGGGAATTTGCGGGGGAAAAAAGGGTCTCTTGGTACCCAGGGGCGGGAGCAGAGGGAGTGGAGGACCTGGGCTTGGGCTGCTGCCCACCGCAAGGCCGGACACCTAGTAGGTGCGTCATATATATACGTGTGTATATATATATACATATATATATACGTGTGTATACATACATATACGTATATATACATATACATACAAACATATATATGTATATATACGTGTATATATACGTAAATATACATATACGTATATATATATATATTTAAAGCTAAATTCAGTTAAAAGGAATAACACTGGTTTCTTGACGCCCCAGGGAAATTTTAAGATTGATAATACTGAAGCTAGGCAGCGCTGTAGGAAACTATCGTATTCGTTGTTTTATTTTTGTAGATGAGGAAACTGAGGCCCAGAGTGAATGTATGACTTGCACAAAGTGGCAGAGTCAGATTACTAAATTAGTAGTTAAGAGCGAAGGCTTAATTACGTCCACGTGCAATTTCCAGGAACGCTTGCTTTACCACTTATGACTTAGGACTTATCTTTCAAAGTTCAGTGTCTAAACTGTACATTGGGCACGATGATAATAATAGTATCTACTATTGGTGCGTAGATTAAACGAATGACTCCTGTGACGGGTTTAATGTAATGCTTGGCTTATATTAAGCGAGAGCTAAAATGTTAGCGATTACTATTTCAGCTAAGAGCTCGCATTCTATAGCTTTTTTTCCACTTGACTATCCTGGCATTTCTTAGGGCTTTAAGTATTATTTTAAGAAAAAAAAAACTACATCTAGAAATTAAATACTTTGGTTCCATCTTGGCATAGGGTTTTTAGTTCCTTTCAGTAGTTGAAATGATCAAGCTCTTTAGATGCTATTAAAGCCCATTAACTTGAAGAGATGCTAACTAATGGCCATTATGTTGTTTGCAGCTTACACTAGTATGTTCCACCGCAAGTAATGGGTAAGATGAAGGTCTCTTAAGAATATCTAGCAATGCTGTCACTACTGTCAACAACAAAGTATTGTACACTTAAAATTTACATTTATGAAGATAATATGTTTAACATTCAGCTAAATACTTTTTGAATCCAATTTAAAATGTGTAAATGAAAAGGTGTTTAGCAGAAAATGGAATTTTATTTTCAAATAATTAAAATGTCCCAGTTTACTTTGGCTCTTTAAGCTTTATGTGTGTAATTTCCCACTTTATAGACAGTAGAGCCAAACAACTGCAATAACTCAAATGAATTGTTCTCAATGTATAAATCCGTTCTAAATTAAAGGAACATTGTTCTGAAGAAGCTACTACTGAGAGTGACGAAAATCCAGGGGTTTCCTGAAAAAGTGTTTTTCAGGTAGAACATCCTTAAAAATTGTCATTTGGTTTGCGATAAGTCAGTTGATTAATTAGGTTTTTTTTTTTTTAACTTAATACTGTTCAGAAAATAAAACCTTGAAATTTTCAAAGTGCTCTTAAATTGTTTATCTTATTTTATAATTTGAACAACACATTCACTACAGTTATTTTTATGATGCTGTCAGATGACTTCTGTAGACTACAAAGCTACAGGAAGCTAGAGGGAGGAGATGTGAACACATCTTCATGGACAAGTAGGGTTTGGATAAACAGGTTTTAGTTAAGAGAAGGAAACGGGATTCCAGGCAGGGGAAACAGTAGGTTGAATGTTAGTGTGAATCTTTATGTGTGTTAGTAAAATGAGTAACTTGTCAGGAGTGAAGGATATTTGTTGGGTGATAGTAGGAGATAAAGTTGGTCAAGGTTAAAATGGTGTAATAGTATAGAGGGCTTTAAAGTGCTAAGGAAAGGAAGTTTTTTGATCCATACTTTATATTAATGATTCCCAGTTTTGTTTTTTTTCCTTCTCTTCCTTTTCTTCTCTCTGTCACCCTCTGCCTGCCTGCCCCTCTCTCCCTCCTTCTCTCCCCCTTCCCCTCCCCCCTCTCATTAGGGCTAAGAATTCTCTTTGGACAAAAGATTTTGTGGACCTTTTACACAAAGGTTTGATTTATTTGGTGGTGGTAGTCATCAGGTAATATGATATCATTAGAAACTACTTAGCCACTGATTTTTCAGGTTATGAAGAACAATTTTTGTTACTTGAAGGTGGTAACTTGATGTTCAAAAAAGGAAAGGAAAGGTATTGGGGAACAGAATTGTAGTGACTCTTGATTGAGAAATACATTGTAATGACAATTAAATGAATTTGTATTTTTATTAACTGACATATCTATATAACTTTGACAAATAGTTGTCACAGTGTATGTTTGGAGTATTTTACATGGTACATGCAGTGTTTGGTAAATTTAATGGGTTCTTTATGATGACTCTGGTCTCTAGTTTAATATCTGAGCCTTATAGGATGAGGACCATTTTGAAGACTTGAGCAAGGTAGTAACACTGAAAGTCTAATTTTTGCATGATAAGGAAGGGTAAGACAAGGCAAGAAGTAGAACCACTTAAAAGATTCTCCACCTAATCTATGTCCAAGGATGCCTGGACGGGGTATTTTATTTCCGGGTGTGTGTTTTGCCTTGGCTGTTCTGTTTACTAGCATAGGTGTTCCCCGTTTTGATTTAAGGGAACTCCTAGGACCGTGTTTTTCTACATCTAAGTCATTATCCTGTAAGCAGTGTGAAAGCAATTTGATTAGTACTGATGAGCCATTTAAAAAAAAAAAGGGAAGAGAAAATAGCATAGTGCTTTGCACGTGGTAGGGAGTAAGTTTTACCCTTTGAATTTCTTCTTAGTTATGTAGATTTTGTGTGTACCAGATACGATGAAATACATTTGCTTATTGTGAAATTGAGAAACACTGTTTAAAAGTTGATTTTATTGCTTTTAGAAGACAATATCGTTCGAACTTGGATAATAAATTTCTCTCAGATGCCTATTCTAGATCCTGCCTTGGTAATTTGGTTCAACAAATACTCTTGACCTGCTATGAGCAAGGTACTGGCTGTGAGGAAGAAGGAAGCTCCTATTACTGATAACTGGGAACTAAGATCAAAATTGGCGACTGGACATCAACTAAGGTATTAGCCTGATTTGTTGATGCCAGTCTCAACCCAGATATTATGTATCAGGATTCTTTTGCTTATAACCAGTAGAAAACACAATTGAAACCCTTGCTGAAAGGAAGTTTTTTGGTTCATGGAACTAAAAAGTTGAAAGATAGAGTGGGATTCACTAGGTTTAGTTAGAACTAGTAGCCCAATGTTATCAGGATCAGATTTCATTTTTGTCCTGGTTTGCTTACTTCATGTCAGGTTTACCATAAGGTTGATTCCTCTTGAAGGCCCAGGTAAATGCTGCTTTGTTAATTTTGAGAATCTTTTTCCTAGCATTACCAATAAAAGTCTAGATATTCACTCTGATCAGACTGCCTCAGATCAAAAGCTTATCCCTGAACTTATCACTGTTGTCAGAGGGTAAGAATAACCTGATTGGCTCAGCCTGATTTATGTCCTACACCTAGAAAAGGGAGTAGGAACAAGATCAGTTTTCCCAAAGACATAGATCTCTTATCTTGGATCACTCATGACTTTTCTCTGTGTTCAACCATCTTTGTGTAGGAATGAATAAAGTGCATTTGGAGCACTAATTTTGGGTTAGATTGGCTATAAGGAAAGGAATTAAAGGTGTTGCTTCAGATGAAACACCATGGAGTCCAGGCTAGACATGGAAGGAAGAGAAGTGAGGGAATCCAACAGAAGACAGAAATTGGAGAGAGTAAACTCATGAAAGAATAGTGGTGATCAAGGAATGGCACATTGGGATTTAAAATGTCCAGGATAAAGCAGTCTCCAGTGGTGCGAGAACTTAGTGGGTGGCCGAAAGTTGAAGAGAAATGAAAGTCTATGAGAATTTTGAGGTTGGGTGGATCATCTAACTAGATGATTAATCTTTTAAGATCATGAAGAATTTTACTATAAGCTTGGTCTCAGTCTTCTGCAAATGGGGGACATGCTTGAAAGTAGTTATTAATAATTTTAAAATTTGAAAGCTCTTGAAATAGAATTTACTTCCAGCAATACAATTGATTCTTATGACGTTAAAAAACCTATTGGAGACCCTCGTAAAGTTATGTTTTCAAAAGAGGCGAGTCTTTGCTTCCTTCATGGTGGGATCAAGTAGGTCTAGGAAAAACTGAATGTTGACAGCTAGTGGACTAGATTACCATCAAGAGTCATTCCTAAGATCTTGTAGACATAGGAAGATTTTGCTTTTCAAAAAGTTTTGATAAGAGAGTGATAAGAGAAATAGGGATCTGCTACAAGGACATTAAGGTTAAGTTATGATTTTTCAGAATGGGTATACACATGTTAGGAGTTAGAGAAAAGGTGCTTGTAAGAGGGAAGAATTGAAGATGTTGGGTGAATGGAGATGAGAATTTTGAGAGCAAGATCTGGAAGAAAGTGTGCCGGCATTTAATGCAAAGATAAAGGGTAAAGGACAAGGGAAGATAATTTCGTGAAAGATCTCGAGGCAGAGATTGGGGAGCTCACTAAAATGTGGAGGCAGCGTCATTGGTTGAGAGTGAGGACAGGTAGATATAAGGCTTGAAGAGGCTAGAAAAAGCCCTTTTGGAGAGTGCTGTAAAAGGATTGTTGTTTGCCAGTGATAACCTTAATTGAAAATAGAACATGTGAACTTGTTGGAGGTCAAGAGAGCATGATGATATGGCTTTCCCTAACAGTACCTTTGGCCCAGAGGGAGTTGGAAAAGCAGATGATGGGATAATTCAGATTGTGAATTAGTATGATGGAAGATTTAGAGGTTTGTTAATGTATGAAGTACTGGTGTGGGTACCTCTAAATGCTAAATGACCCATGTGTCTAATGTAGCCAGAGAAGAAGGCACATTATAAATATGTATGCTGGACATGATTCCATAGTGTAGTGGTTAGCATGTCTGCTTTACACGCAGAAGGTCCTGGGTTTGTGCCCCAGTGGAGCTGTATTGTCCATGGTCTGTGGCCATGCCATCTTGAACAAGCCTGATGTATGTATGATCATGGAAGCTAAGCAGGATCGGGCCTGATTAGTATTTGGGATGGGAGACCACTTAGGAAGACCAGGTGCTGTAGGTATAAATAATAAACAATAAAAAAATATATATAAATACATATGCTACACATTTCAAATGTAGATTTATTATTAGAACAAGATCTTTACCTTTTAGCTCTTTAGAACTAAACGAATTACATGCTAGTCTCTGGATTTATTAGAATTATACTGAAGATTTTTGAATCATAATAGCCAACACTCCCTATTTACCAGTTTGTGTGAGAGAGCTTCAAAATTGAATGCCACTTAGTTTTATTGCATTCTTATCTGTTGTTCTTTTTGTGTTACTGTTGAATACAATGCTTGCAAATATTTTCCTCATTTTAGAAAGTGAAGAAAATTAACATGAAAGTTAATTTTGTTCAAATGTCTATATATTTCATCATCCAACTATAAGACAATAAGTAGCAATCAGAGAGATGCATACTGAAAGAACCCTCAGGATAGTTTGTCTAGAGCAGTTAAATGTTGTCTGACACTTTTCTCTCCTCTGACCTCTTAGGACTGATAAATTCATAATGGGAAGAAAAATTTTATAGTTTAATTTTAGAGCTGGCGTGATAAATGTCTTATTTAATTTTTAATTTAAGAGAACTATGTGACCTGTTGAAGTCTTCAAAAAATATGTTTAGCTACAATACAGGTTAGAAGGCTGTATGTAAACTCTTCTTATCGTTTAGTCTTCAAATAAAATTTTACCTGCTCATTGAATCTTGCTCCTGTTACTCCAGCCTAGTAGTCTTGCTTTCCTTTAAACTCAAATCCTCTTTGTCCCATTCTGTAGGGATCTAGCTGAGGGTAGCATAAGCTTCTTAGGAGCAGAGATTGAGCAAAATATTTTGTACATAACAGATGCTTAGTGGATAGTTCTAAGTAACTCTACATTTGAGGAGAAACTCTAAAGAGAAGTTCCAGGAGAGGGGGGAAAATCAGCCATTTATTCTTAGAAGGAATTCTTTGTCTACAAATATCTACAAGTTGAAAAACAAAAATCAAAGTTATTAATGGTTCTGAAGAGTCTAAAGAACACCCATAATATTAAATTAGTTGTATCAATACTTTTTGTCTTCCGGACCTGATTCTAAAAGAGAAGTAAGTGAAAAGGGAGGGCTGGGCAAATTAATTCCAGGTAGTTTTGAAAGTAACATACCTTTAAGAAGTAATAGGCCTCCAGAAAAATCACAGACTTTTTATGTGTTAACATGTCTGCTTTGATGTCAACTCATAGAACCTATGCCAAAATACTCAATATTTATATATTACCCTTTTCTAGTAGAGTACCTCTTTATTTAATAAAGTAGGAAAATAATCATTTTAGACTTGTGAGAACACTTTTTGTGTTTAAATAAGGTCTTTTGGTTGAATTGGTTTTAGTGCACACCTGATATTTTTTGTGACTTTTGGCCAATTACTCTTTCTTTTTTGGATGAGTAGATATGATTTATTAAGAGTCTTCAAGATAGACATTAAATTAGATATCATACTCAGGGCAAGAATGTAGTGGACAATTCTGTATTTGTAATCTTAAGATTCTGCAGAGATCTTTTCATATTTGTTCCACTTCAGATGTTTAAAGTCTCTGTTTAATTCTCTGTGCTACAAAAAGCATGTATAAAAACACATCAGTGGACTAATGAACTAAATAAAGTATTAAGAGGCAGGCATGCCTAGTTTATTGTTCCATTTAAGACGTATTTTGTATGATTTTATAATGCCATTCCTGCCTGCGTTAAATTTTAGAAGTATGATATGAGCAAATAAGTTTCTATTTGTGACTTGGTTTTTGAAGCAAAATGATAGGGATCATTTGGGAGGTCAGGCTCTATAGTGATGTTTAGATTACAGAAAATTGGAGAACACAAAATTTTAACCTTATTGTTCCACATATTAGAACTTAATAAGCCTAGTACTGTCTTTTAGAAAGCACTGACCTAAGCAGTTGGTGTTTCAGAAGGAATTGAGTGGATTGTAAATGTACAGTAAAATGCTTTGGAGATATACTTAACATTATTTGTTTGCCTAGGTTTTTTTTTTTTTTTAATAGTGCAACCTCCTTTGTGCCTCTGTTTACTTACTTTTAAAATAGGTAGGGTGAACCAGATTGTTGCTCCTTAAGCTTTAATGTACATGTAAATCACCAGGGTATCTTATTAAAATGCAGATTCTGATTTAGTAGATCTGGAATGTTGGCTTGAAAATCTGCATTTCTAACAAGCTCACTTGTGATGCTTTCATGTAATTCACAGAACACACTGAGTAGGAAAAGGCTAGATGGCTTCTTTTGCTCTAAGTTCAACATAAACTTCAGCAAAATCTTACTAATTCAGTTACAACATATATAAAACT
The DNA here is from genome assembly GCA_003508835.1 of Eonycteris spelaea. Lineage (NCBI taxonomy): Eukaryota > Metazoa > Chordata > Mammalia > Chiroptera > Pteropodidae > Eonycteris > Eonycteris spelaea. The sequence continues at coordinate 1,915,014 of PUFA01000113.1, read as the reverse complement.
GCCATATTAAGACAAAGATAAATGAAAGTTAAGGCTTTTTGGTTGAAAAGGAACAGAAATCAGTTTAAATGAGCATAAATAAAAAGGGAAGCAGTTTTAGAAATATAAGAGATAATCTCATTGGTATCCATAAGCAAGAAATGAAATCTAGCCGGGCTGCAAATGAAGTAGGAAATTTAAAAAATTAAGTAGGTTAGCTATAGCTCCCATTTCTGTTCTCAGGGTTTTTGTTCCAACTTCTCCTATTATGTTTTCTGGTGCATGTCTTTGGCTTGCCATGTTATTTACTGTGGCCTTCACTATTTGACCTTTCAGCCTCAAGATTTACCACCCATTGACAACAATTTCCCTTTTTCTTAGTTCAGATCCTCCAGAGAAAATTTGGTCAGCCAATAATGAATTATTTCTACTTGGGTCAGGTATACAACCTTGGGTCAATCAGCCTTCTATGTTTGGGAGGGTATAGTGTTGGAATCAACATGGTAATAATAGGGCCAGTGAGATTAGTCCCTTTGGAGTAGGGATTGGGCATGGAAAGAGTGCTAGTTTCCAGAGAAGGGGAGCGGTTAGTAGAGCAGGCAATGACACTTGTCTAATATACCTTCATAAATGTTCATGAAGAATGATTTGCTAAATTAATAGAGTATAAGCAGTCCTATACTATTTGTTGAGGATGTTTCATGAAAGCATGTATAAAAGTTACATAGTAGTTGCAGGGGAGGCATAGTGGCAGATCCATTCTCAGAGAACTAAAATAATAAATACTAATTATATTATACATATATTTTTTTAAATCCCCTGAATGTTATCAGTATATATATATATATATATATATATATATATATATATATATACACACACACACATATATATATATGTGTATATATTCCATATATTCCATATATATGTGTATATATATATGGAATAATGGTAAATGTAGGCCAACACAAATTGAACCACCTATTCCTCCCTTTTCCCCAGTGAATATTATTAAGATGTCCTGGCCTTCCCACTATTGACTGCTTCTGGGGAAAACAACCCTGCTCTTTCTTCTGCTTGCTGTTTCTGGATCTCATTTCTTTTATCTTGCATATAATTTTAAAGATAACACGAAGGAATGCAGACAAATTCTCCCATTCTTGGAATCACAGACAGGGCCACCCTTAACATTTGAGCTTCAACTATATTCTGAAGACTTTGATGTAAAGAGAAAATATAATATTTACCAGTTGCATTAGTGAATCTCTAGGTTCTTATGACAGTTGAAGTAATTGCCAGATTACCTCATTTTTCCTAAGAGGCCATTCTGTCTATGATATCAGCTCCCAATATAGATATATACAATTGAAATTCAATGATAGCAATTAAAGCAATGCCCTTTTCTCCTTTTGGCTTGTCAACAAACCAATGTTAGAAATCCTGGTGTTCTGTTTTTTCATGTTTCTAAAATGGATATATCCCAGAAAAGTACTGTGCCCAGTTAATAAAATCAAATACAATTGTACTTAAAATGTAATGATGCAGTGTTTTGGGCGAGAGTGTTAACAGTTTTTTGGGAGGAAAGCCTTTAAGTAAATTATTTGCTGCTGGCTTGGAATACTGTCTTCCTTTGTATTTATCTTAATTATAGCTTTTTTTCTTCCTTTCAGAAAGAGCCTGTCTAGAAGCTGGGTCAGCAAGAATGTCACTTCTTATACTGGTGTCCATTTTCTTATCTGCAGCTTTTGTTATGTTTTTGGTATATAAAAATTTTCCTCAGCTTAGTGAGTAAGTATATCGAAAGAAACTGAAAATGTCTAGACATTTCTACTGATGAAAGTGGATTAAAAAAGTTAAACTGATTTTAAGCAACAGAACTGTCATGGTGATATATATCAGCTCTCATGGCTTGTAGTAAGTCCATATTGACACTTATTTAAATGCTTCTTTCCAGATATGTCTCTTGATTTTCTATGCAGAGTTTTCCTAGCACTATTCCCCTAATTAAGGCCTCATCTTTCTAATAACCCTACATACATGTGCCTACCTTCTCCTCCTCTTCCCCTTCACTTGCATTCATGTGTATATATGTAAAACTAAGTCAAAGTTTTGTGAAATGGGTAGTGGTTTCTGACATTTTCCAAACTATTTCATTTATGGTTTAATTCTAGTAGTGACCAAGTAAATTTATTTTATAGTTTATAACAGATATTGACCTGTGTTTTGAAAAACATCAATGGTCTTTTCTGCTTTTCCCATTTTTCCATCCCTGCTTGTATTTTCCCTTCCTGTCTTTCCTTATGACCAATTTTTGTCTTGCTTTTATTCATTTCCTCACCCACCACATCTGTGTCTCCTAGCTCTTTTTCTCTCCCCAGTTTTATGGAAATGATATAATCTGAATAGGTACTTTTCACAGTGAAATGAACCTTGTAAGAGACTTGTATATGTATCTAGTACATATCCACAATTACTTAGCAAAAACCTTGGCAGTGAAGTGTGTTTCAGAATTTACAATTTTTTCATTTTTGAAAAATAACATGGAATAAATATTGTGTATTGAATAGTACTTCCAGCAGGATCTGAGGCAACATCCCATAACCAAATACATTAATAGTTTTACAGAAAAACATGCACTATAAAAGACTATAAATACCTTTATAAAAGTGTGGGTCAAGTTTTGCTGACAATAAAAAGATTTTGGCTTCCAAAGTTTAATTTTGGGGAAGAGATTATTGACCTGAAACATACTTTAATAGAGCAAAATATCCTAGAGCTATTTAACCACAATAATACAACCCTTGTGTAATCATGGTTTACGTAAGAGACTACTAAAATGTAGTTAGATTTTCAACCAGGGCCAGCCTGGTGTGGTAATGGATAACTGAAATGTGATTTCACGGTGTTGGGAAGTTCCTGTTTCCTCTAAATTCCTTTTATTAACAATTTTTTATGCTTGAAAATTTACAGTTAAACTTATTTATATTTTAATACTTTGATTTCTTGCATCAATGTAAGTGCCTTTTGGAGGATAGCAAGTATTTTTGTTTATACTAGTATGATTGAATTTTAGATCCTTTCGGGTTTTGATCAGAGAGTAAGAGATAAAGAGCTGACTGAAAGAGGAAAGAATATTGAGTGTAGATTAAGGTTGCTTTTGTTCTCAATCTGCTCTAAGAATAACATCGCATGTATATAATAATGTGCAATTACAAACCTTTTATAATTCTGCTTATTTCTTTGTGTTTGTGTAGTGTGTATGTATGCATGGATGCATGCACACCACTATAAAGAGGTTTTTTGGGGGGTATGGGGGGTTTAAATTTATAATGAGGAAACCCATTTTAGTTTACCTGCTCTTTTCATAGGACTTAAATAGCATTCTATCGATGTGCAAGGTCAGTTAAATTTTATTATGTAAACAAATGGGTACAATATAAATTAAATGTAAAGGTGATTATTTGAGGTTTTTATAAGCAAGAAAATGAATCATTGAGTTCCAAACAAGAAACCAAATATAAAGGAAAATTAATATAAAGAAAATGTTTTTTAAGTTTTTCAATTATACTCAACATATATTAAGATGTGCAACATAGAAAATGTTTAGTTTTTATCTGCACTTTGAGCTGTAATATTCCAGAAGAGGTGTGAACTGTAAATTCAATAAAATTTTTTAATAATTTTGGTTGTAATTGATTATTGACTTTAGCTTGTCATGAGGATTACCCAAAATGATGTTAAAGTTTTAAATATTGCTAACATCAGTGGTTCATTTCTTAATTCAAAATTTACACCAATGTTGGAGCAAATGCTTTTAACCTTTTAGTTTGAGTCATCTTTAACTTTCATATATAGCGTACATAGTTTATTGTATTATATTAAAGCATTAAAAACAGTTTATAATTTTTGAACTTAAAAATTGTGGATTTATGCTTAACTTTTAACAGATCAAGGCGTCATCATTTTGGATAAAACTTCATGTTTTAAAGTTGACTGACTGTAATGTTAATTGTCTTGGCAAATTTTTGCTTTAAAATTTTTCACTTTAATTTTATTTCTTTAGAGAAGAAAGAGTGATTATGAAGGTTCCCAGAGATATGGATGATGCCAAGGCTCTTGGAAAAGTTTTATCCAAATATAAGGACACCTTTTATGTACAAGTACTTGTAGCTTATTTTGCTACATATATTTTGTATCCTTTCAATTGAAAAATGTCTTCTAGTTTTGTTTAAGAAAAAGGTTTTTTAAAAGATCTGTTCAGTTATATATAATTATTCTTCCTTTAAAAATTGTTAATGCAGTGTAACAATATTAAATAGAATATTAAAAAATTAAAAGGCAAAAAATTCTCACTTTAATCCTCTCTCTTCAACTCAGTATTATTTCTGGATATTTATTACCAGTTTTATTCTGCTTATTTCTCTCCTTATAAACATTTTCCTGTCCTCTGTATTACTTGAGAGAATTATTTTATATATGTTTTATTTATGATTGTTTAATTGTCTTGTTTTAAGTAATTATTTTTAATTAATAGTCATCATACGTAGTTTTTAAAAGTTGCCTTAGGTTTAAAGAACTAATTTGTATTTAACTTTTTGCTTTTCTAGATGTTATGAATCTCTTTGTTCATGATCTTTTTCTTCCATTGAATAGTTTTCTTTGCAAAAACAAACAAACAAATAAATAAATAAATCCAGAGAGGATGATTAGTCATTCAAAGGATATGGATTTTTTAAATAGTACTTAGTATGTATTTCATTGTTTAATAGAAATATTTTTGTATTTTAATTAATCAGGGAAAATAACTTTGTTCTTTCTATTTTCAAGCTGCTTATGCTACTAGTGATTGAATTTCCAATTTGTAGACTTTAATTTCTAATTTTTGTATCTTTTATTCAAAGCCAATCTATTTTCCAAATCTTTTCAATTAATGAAAGACATTATCTCTTGATGTTCTGACAGTAATCATTATCCTTTTAAATCAGTTTTTATTTTAAAAAGACAGGTTACTTTGTTAATTCTTTCAAACTATTTTTGTTTTTGCTTCTTTTATATCCCAAATTTCTTTTGGGTAGTTGTACTTTTCAACTAAAACTTTTTCTCATAAAATTCAATAGTGTTTTCTTTTCTTCAATTTATATTGGATTACGTATTATATATATTAAAAAGCTTTTGCTTTTGCTGCTAATAGAGACATTACTCACCTGGCGCGGATACTTTTTTTCTTAAGTAATGTGCTTTATGTAGGTGCTCTATCGTTGTCTTCTCTATTTATTAGAAAAATTCAAATTTGGGAAAATTTGGAGAATAATTCTTATGAACCTGACTTTTGACAGATCATTTGGGGTAGCTGTTTGTAATTTAATTTTATATAACTGTTTTAAGAAATTCGTAACTATTGCCTTTTTCTACTCCATTGTATCACTTACCTGTGAAAACCTGAGTATTAGGCTTACAGGTTATTTTGCCTATATATTCTTTAACTATTAATTAAAATATTTTCCCCAAATAAGAAACAAACTTGGTTCATCCCTTTGATTTGGCTTTTTATAAGGGTTTTATGAACATTTTGTGAATAAGACATATAGTTTCTATTAGCTTTAGAAAGTCATCTTTTTTGCCCCATTTTGTTCTCCAGCTTTGAGAGGGATACAAGGCTGAGGAATAAAGGGGATGCCCATCCATCAGGCCAATCAGCCAATAAGCATAAATGAATTTGACCATCTATATATGGTAATGTTGTACCCTGGTTGTCTTAATACCCACATGCAAACTAGTAGAAGAGAATAAACTGCCTGGTAGAAAATGAAGATATAGGAATGAGTATATTATTACAGAATATATTTGGTTTTAAATTATAAACAAATTATAGGTTAATATTGTCAGTTCAGCAGGTTTTATTGTATATTGTTACTGTTTGCTTAATAATTAATTGTAATGATTTTACATCGTGTTTTAGATTTTTTGTAAGATAATTTGGTAAACCCATGTTTAATATATTTTCTGCTTATTTACACTTGAATTTTAAGCTTGGTGTTAAAAGGTACTTTTTTAAACTTAGTGAACCAAAAATAGACTTTATCTTAGGGCATATAACAAATACAGTGCTGATTAATAGAAATATAATATGAGCCACGTGTAATTTTAAAATTTTCTAGCTAGTGCATTTGGAAAACAAAAAGAAACACCTGAAATGAATTTTTAAAACATTTTACTTGAACTAATTTATCAAAAATATTAGATCAACATGTAATCAACATAAAAATTGTTAATGAGATAATTTACATTATTTTTATGTAGTCTTTGAGATGTATGTATAGTTTACACTGTAGTACATTTTGATTCAGAGTAGGCACATTTCAGTGTCTCCATAGCCACATATGGCTAATGACCACTGTACTCAGCAGTGTAGTACTGGTACCTTCATTTCTAATACCTAGCTTCAAACTTTTGTATATAAGTTACTTTTACTCATACTTACTTATGAGCATTTGTTCATTTAACATATTTAAAGTACTAATTATATGCTAAGTACAAATCTAGTGTTTTGAGCATTCAAAAGCAGAATTATTTCCATATGCGATAATGGGGAGTTATGGGTAAAAATATGGCACAGTCATTCTAGACAGAGCAAGTCCAGAATAGAGCTTACAAGCACAGTGCATGGTTAGGAAGTGATCAGTAATCTAGTTTAGGTGGAGTATAGGTGTGAGCAGGGGAGAATTGAGAAGTAAGTTTAGGAAGGCGGGCTAGACATAATACTCAGATTATAGAGAACTTTGAGTATCAGGCTAAGGAATTTAGAATATTCATTTGGTATTGGGTAGTTATTGAGGACTTTTGAGCTGTGGATGACATTAAAAGTACAAATCATTGAAAGTGTCACCTCTTTCTTATTTGTTTCCCTAAGGCTAAAATCTTAGAGTAACTTAAATTTATTTTATTATGGAAAGTTTAAAACATATACAAAAGTAGAGAAAATTGTTTCGTAAACTTCTGTGTACCCATTACCCATATTAAGCAGTTATGAATATTATGCCTGTCTTATTCTTAGAAGTGCTTTGACTTTGTATTTTGGCCTTTTAGAGAAAAGGGGAATTACTAAAGGACCATGTTTGGGGTTGGGAAAGGAGATTAACATTTACTATGATTTAGGATATCCTGAGTGTTAAATATTCAAATAGAAGTACCCAGATGTCAGTCAATAGGGGATTGTTTGAATAAACCATGGTAAATATAAGCACTAGAGCACTATGAAGGTGTTAAAAAGGATGAGAAGTATAGCTAAAGGCTGTTAAGGTGGTACCTCGAGGCTATATTGTTAAGGAAAAGAGAGATACAGGGATAAAAGTGAAACTATTTAAATATTTCACATAATTATGATACCAATTAAGTCAAAATGAAAAAAAGAGACAAATCTTAAAAATCTAAAGCAACTTCACACCCTTAAGATGGGTATTATCAAAAAAACCAGAAAATAACAAGTTTTGGTGAGGATGTGGAGAAATTGAAACCTCTGTGCACTGTTGATAGGAATGTAAAATGGTGCCGTCTACAACCATGCCACCCTGAACATGCCCTATCTCGTCTGATCTTGGAAGCTAAGCAGGGTCGGGCCTGGTTAGTACTTGGATGGGACCACCTAGGAATACCAGGTGCTATAGGCATTTTTTTTTTAAGGCAGAATTAGTAAAATGATGCAACTTCTGTGGAAAACAGATAATGTTTTCTCAAAAAATTAAAAATAGAATTACCGTATGATTCAGCAGTCCTCCTTCTGGGTATATAACCAAAAGAATTGAAAGCACCTTAAGGAGATATTTGCACATCCATGTTCATAGTTTTATTCACAGTAGCCAAAAGGTGAATGCAACCCAAGTGTTTTTTAATGGATGAATAAATAAAATCTGGTATATACATACAATGGAACATTGTTTGCCTAAAAAAAGAAATTCTGACACATGCTATAATACAGATGAACCTTGAGGACATTTTGCTAAGTGAAATAAGCCAGTTACAAAAAGACATGCCATATGATTCTGTGTGTATAAAGCACCTAGCATAGTCCAATTCATAGAAACAAAGTGAATGGGTACTTACTACGTACGCGGTTTGGGGTAGGAGGGACTGGAAAAGTATTAAGAGTATAGAGTTTTAGATTTGAAAAATGAAAAGAGTTCTAGAGATTGGTTGCACAACAGTGTGATAGTACTTATTTTTACCGAACTGCACATTTAAAAATGGTTAATTTTACCAAAATTTTTAAAAATTAAAAATCTAAAGCAAAATAAAATGACTTTAACAGTGTATTAAGTTGATGGGGGTTTGACTATCTAGAGGAATTATTTCAAATGATCTCAAAAACAGTAATTTGGCTAATCCCTTCTGGAGAAAATATGAAGGACAAAAATATTTGAAAAGAATCTTAAACTACTTTTAGTTATTTTGTTAGTAATATTCCAAAATAAATATGTAAAAATGTTTTCAGAATAATACTAATGTATATATTTTATATAATATATAATAGTCTGCAAAGCAAATAGATAATTGAGACATTAAGAACCAAGATCTTTTAGTAACAGAAAAGAAATACAGATCTAAGCAGATCTAGAAAGTTAAGCTCAAATCACATTCTCATGCAGAGAAAATGAATGGCTTTGTTAATATTACGAGATAAAGGACAGAGAAACATATTAAATACTCTAAGGGATACAATAGGCAAAATTCTAAAAGTGATAAATTCTATGAATGACCTGGTTTCTTCAAATTAATTTCAAGGAAAAAAGGAAACTAAAGTGATATAATGAGCTGTGGTGGACTTTTTTTATCCTGATTTGAATAAACCAACTGTAAAAGAAATTTGGGAAATCTGAACACACTAAATAGCTAATTAGAACAGTAAAGAATAGTTAATCTCATGAAGTCTGACACTGGTATCTCAGTTACATTAAAAAGAAAAGGAATCTATCTTTTAAAGATATTAAAGTAGTTGCCCATTAAACGATATGTGTGGGATTCTCTTCAAAATAATCCAGTGTAAGGAATATAGACAAAACAAGATTGGTTGTGTGTGAATTGTTACAGCTGTGTATAGGTATGTAGGACATCATGATACTAGTTTCTCTACTTTAATGTGTTGAAACTTTCATATGTGTTAATTATTGAAGTTGTGTATGGATGTTAGGGCATCATAATACAAGTTTCCCTACTTTCATATGTGTTGAAACTTTCCGTCAAGTTCTGAAGACCCCTGTTATAAATTAATAAAATTTACTTTTAATTATTTTTAATGGAAGCATCCAGTAGACGGAAAATTTGAGAATGGTATTTGACTGGCAAGTTTTAATCAGATATAAAGAATTCAAAGTTATCAGTATATATGGCCATATACTTAAAGCCATGGAAATTGCCGAATTTATCAAAGGAAAGGGAGAGGAGAGTGACTAATGTTAGAACGATCTCAGATTTGAGAGTGAGGGAAAAAAAGAGACTAGAGGAGGAATGATCTGTAATGTAGAAGAAAAATTTCATGCGAGAGTATGTTTAATCCTATGCAGAGGTCACTAAAAAGTGATGAGAAAAAGCCATTAATTTTGGTTGAGAAGTTTCAGTAGCGTGGCAGCTGAGTAAGCAGGTTGCAAGGGGGCAAGGAGATACTACCTAGTGAGGAAGAAAAGTGAGAGACAGTAGTTGTGTAGGGTACCTTGGTCAAGGAAAGCCTAGATTTTCTTCATTTTATAGGCGTCTGAGTGGTTTTATACAGGATGGATCCTGTAAAAGAGCAAAAAGTCAAGGAAAGAACCCAGGAGGAAGAAGATTGATATGAAAATATAAGTAAAGTAGAAACTAGATAAGGGAGAGGGCGAATCAGTGGATGAAGATAAATTTTAAAGTAAGAAAGAGAGATGTTGAGGGAGTTAAGTTTGATTGACTAGTAAGGAAATCATGCTAAGGGAGAAAAAGGGGTCCCAGCCAAAACTGGCAACTAGAGGAAAGTAGAAAAAGCATAATTGTTTTCAAAATAAGATTTCTGATTTTTACTATATTTTATAACCCTTCTTTTTTATATTAGCGAATTAAGGCAAATGCCTATAAGTTAAATTAGAAGTAATTATTATGCCTTGTATGTACTTAGATTTCCACAGAAATGCAGTTTTCTGAAAATGGGAGTAAATACAGTGCAGTAGGGAAGCATATTATTTTTAAAAAAAATTTTAATTAAGTTTATTGGGGTAACATTGGTTAATACAATTATATAATTTTCTGGTGTACATATCATTTGATATCTGTATATTCTGTTGTGTGTTTACCACCCAAAGTCCAGTTTCCTTCAGTACCATATATTTGACCCCCTTCTCCTTCACCCCACTAGTAACCACTAGCCTTATAGTCCATGTCCATGAGTCTCTATTTGTCTTGCTCATTTGTTGCTTTTAGGTTTATATCCCACATATAAGTGATATCAGGTGATTTTCAACTTTTTCTGTCTGGCTTCTTCTGCTTAGCATGATTATCTTATCTCGAGGTCCATTTCATGTTGTCGCAAATGACAGTATTTCATCTCTTCTTATGGCTGAGTAATATTCCATTGTATATATGTACCACAGCTTCTTTAGCCAATTATCTATCATAGGACACTTTGGTTGGGGAAACATATTGTTTAAAAAGTTACCCAAAACTGTTTTCATTCTCTTTTTTCTTTCTTCTTTTTTTTTTTTTTTTTTTTTTTTGCCTAATTATCTGGTACATATCAGTAAATGGTCAATTTAGCGTTAAATGCACTACAACTGAGGACTCATATTTTTTAAACTTTTGAGTATAATTTTACTTTATTTTTAATAAATGTTGGGTTTATCTTTTTAAAATGTCACTTCATATGTTTCAGTCCTTAACTTAAAAGTTAACAGCTTGCAAACATTTGCTATTCCAGGCTCTATATTTCTCAGTATACTCTCGGGGTTTCTTTATCCCTTTCCACTAGCCTTATTTCTTGTTTGTTTGGTAAGTATATAAAATGAAATTGGGAGACTAGGAAAAAAATAGCTTTAAATAGAATGATGAAGATGATGATGGTATACTAGTCCCGTTAGTCTGTGTAAGCATAATTGCTATTTAATTTGAATAGTCCAAGAGTGTTGGGCAAAATGAGTTATCACAGGGCTGTGGGTGGTGTTTTCAAATATAGCACACACAAAAAAATTATCTATTTTTTTTGACTCTTGAAGTTTTATACTTAGGCTAAAGGCTAACCGTTAACTATTTGGATATAGTCACTAAATTTAATCACAAGTACCAATTTGTTTCATTTTAGTTATAATTTGGCCTGAGAAAGGACTGCATTAAATCAGTTCTTATACTCTACACCAGAGATTTCATGCAGAGTATCCTCCCCATAGCCCAAAAGAAGTAAACTAGTTGAGCTTTTCCTTAGGTGAATATAATATATCCATCTGAATGAGGTGGAAAAGTACAAAATGCTTATGGCTTCTTCTTGTTTTCTAGTGTTCTGGACTCGGTGCCTCATTCTGTTATATGCTGTCCTATTTAGTTGGGAGGCCAGTTGTATACAAATACCTAACAGAGAAAGTGGTAAAATGGTCACAGCAGGTAAACATGTATTTTTAAATTATTTAATGTAATTATTTGGCTAATTGGGAGGTCAATGTATAGTCTCTACTTAAATTAACTCATACTCAGGGCTTTAATAAAAATGATCTTTTAACCAAAACAAAACCAAGTGATAGGCAAATAATGAATGTTAATAATTTCAAATACAAAATTTTTGTGCCCGTAACAGTAATTTTAATTCTTCATTCCAAGTAAGTTCAGTGAGAGCAAAGAAGTCCAAATGGTGATGTAAAGGCATCCACAGATTTAGACTCCTCCCCTGTTTTGTGTTGATGCAGTTATGCTGTCAGTTGGTCGCTGAAAGACTTTTATCAGCCCACTCCTTTAATGCATTTCATCAGTGAGAACAACTGTTTATCTTCAGTTAGGATCTCTGCAAAGGCTAGCAATAATAAATATAAGCAGTATTACATAGAAAGGTCTTACACTGTAAGACTTAGAAAACCCTATTTTTAAAAAGAGTCAAAAGAAATCTTGGAGGAATTTTAGTGATTATCTTTGCCTTACTGATTAGGATATTAACAGAAATTAAGCATTTGGCTTAAAATCACGTTTACTTGTAAAACAAGATTTAGAATCTCAGATTTCTAGACTTGTACATAGTCAAGTGCTTTTCTCACTTTACCACATATGTGCTGAATATTAAAATCATTTTACATGTAAGTTTTTCTTTGGAATATATGTTTTCTGTGAAAGCTTATTCAAAGAAAATTAATCACTTCATATTTAATTGATTAAATATTTTCATGTACTTTTAAAATCTAATAATGAATGAATTCACTCATGATATGTATTGTGATAACAAAAGAAAGATTATCTGAAATTTTTAAAAATTAGAGGGTAGGTATATCAATATGCTTTACTAGCCCTTTGCATTGTAGGAAGTTAAAGGCATTAAAATTTGATTACTTGTGTATTTTATATCTAGTCATAAGTTTAATTTTGCCATTTTAGGTTTAAAATGTTGTCGGGCCATCATTAGGCTAATGTAGAACCATCCACGGTAGTGTAACATTAGGCTATAAGCACAATTAAAAAAAAAGTGTCATTCCATGTTATTTAGCTTTGGTAATGAGCATTTGATTAGTTCATTGTCATTTTCAAGCTCCATTTTTGATCATTTCTATTAGATAAACTCAACTATCAAAGATGAGAATTTAAAATAAGGTATTTTATATTAAAACAATTATTTTCAAGAATGACTTTTGCTTAATTCAGATTCTTTTTTTTTGACAGGTTGAACGTCATAGAGAACATCTCATTAACTACATTATATTTTTGAGAATAACACCATTTCTGCCTAATTGGTTTATTAATATTACATCTCCTGTAATAAATGTGCCATTGAAAGTTTTTTTTATTGGCACTTTCCTGGGTAAGACTCTGGTTCATGCTGTGTTGGAACTCTAGTGTACATATCTAACAGTGTCCAGCCAGGCTAGATTCATGCTTTTTGCAGAATGTGCCAGGACCATGGCACAGAGCCTGCTCTATATAAGTAGATGCTCAGAAATGTTTGTTGGATTGTGTTGATTTAAGTATTTTTATGTTAGTTCTTTTAAAGAAGAGTGCACTCTACTGGACATTTTTTTAATCGTGCAGGATTAAGCAGAATTTTTAAGCTTTTTCAGTGGAGAGAAAAAAAAATCAAGGTGCCTTTTTTGAATAATTTTCTCTTTTGTCTTCTAGTCAAGTACTGAAATATTAAACTTTAATTTTCAATTGATTCTATTTTGAGAATTGATTCTATTTTATTTAATTGAAATCCTTATGGGCATTAGCAAAAGTATGGGAGAACTAGGATAACAAAGTTTCTTGCATTCAAGAAGCTGACACTTTGAAATTAATACTTGTGAGAATAGATCTTTTTGTAAAGAATAATCAAAATTAATTTTTTATTGCTTTTACAAGAATTTATTGACAAACTTAAAAATACAAACAGAGGTAGTTTTGGATTTTGTATATAAATAATATTAACATTTAAAGAATCAGAAAAGGGAATTGTATCCATAACTCCTTACTTTACAGACGAAATACTTAGTCCGTTAACTTCAGCTTTGGTAACGCAGTTTTTTCTGTTCTGGTTTTTAATGAAATATGACCATTTGCATATGCTCTTGTATAAAATATATATTTTTTACTCATATTTGAGTATATTTTCATTTCTTAGTATCTCCTACCACTTCATTTTTAAGTATATTCTATCAAGGATGAGTGACATTTTAGTCAGTCTTATATTTGAACATTCAACTATTTCCAGATTTTTATTATTATAATGCTTTGATGAAAATCCTTGAGACTAGACCTTTGCTCATACACATTATTCCCTAAAGTTGAAATTGCTGGATCAGCGTACTTTTTTTTTTAAGCCTGTTGATAAATGTTATAAAATTATTTCCTAGTCCACAGCTGTGCCATCCCTCAATGCACCTAGTTTCGTCTGATCTTGGAAGCTAAGCAGGGTCTGGCCTCGTTAGTACTTGGATGGGAGATCACCTTGGAATACCATATGCTGTAGGCTAAAATAAATAAAATAAAATAATTTCCTGGAAGCTTTTCTTGGGTTTTAAAATTCATTATACTTAAGAGGTGATTATGAAATATTTAATTCTAATTCTTTATATGGAAATAAATGTGAGGGGCTTAAAATTAAATTAAAAATTTCCAAAATGGAGATTGCTATATTCTTAAAAGAAATCTTATCCATGTAGAAAACTTGAATTTTAAAAAACAATTGATGGTTCTGTTTTGTTTGTTTTTTAGGTGTGGCACCTCCCTCTTTTGTAGCAATCAAGGCAGGAACAACACTGTACCAGCTTACAACGGCAGGGGAAGCTGTTTCCTGGAACTCAGTATTTGTTCTAATGATTTTGGCTCTTCTTTCTATCCTGCCAGCCATCTTCCAAAAAAAACTAAAGCAGAAATTCGAGTGAAAAATCATCTACTTTTAGTTTTCCTATCATCATCATCATCTCAGGATGGGCAGGTGTATGTGTTAAAATCACTTCTTTAGTAATTAAAACAAGGAATTTGTAAAAGAAAATTTCCTATCATTCAGTTAAAATATTAGCATTTAAATGGCAAGGGAGAGAAGAAAGTAAGAATGAAAACTGATATACTATGAAAAGTGCTGTCAGTAGTTATGATAGCCATCTTCTAAATTACTTTTCCACGGGTAGCTGTAAATAATTAGTGATAGCGTGGTAGGAAATTCTTGACCTAACTGATTCATTCACTTTAATATATTCATGAAGTGGTTATAGAGACTTTAATATTTTTTTCTTATCTCTTACTAATAACTAAAATAGATATACTAAAGCAAAGATGTTAGATTTTTAAAAATAGTATTGTAGTTCTGGCTAATCTTAGCCTTCTTTGAGAGTATAAACTTAAAACTAAAGCTCAAAAGAGATTTAATGGATTTGTTTAGAAGTTGCATTTTAGTGGACTACTGAATTTGGAAAGGATATCAAGTTATACCTGTTTAGTGAATTTTGTTTTCTTTTGTTCTAGATTATATCATGGATTAGTCTGAAATTTAAAATTCTGACCAGTCTATTTTCATCTTTTTTTTTCCTAGCTTTCAAAATATTTCCACTGTGCATATACAAAATGGCAATTACATGATAATTGTATTATATTGGTGTTGATAATTTATATTCAGATAATATTTTATTACAGTTTCCCTTTACTGTCTCGAAAGGCATCAGAAAAGTAAACATTCAAAGTATGCTGTTTTTGGATGTTAATGATAATACTTTGTATTTTGAAACAGAAACAGTGACAGTGTAACACTTAAGTAGTTAAATATAGTTTATTTGTTCCAATGGCTGTAAAATTTACCTCATTTATTTATTGGTCTGGTCATTAAAGTTTGTATTATGTAATTATCCTTTGCATGATACAAGAATGCCTTGTTTGGAGCTGCTTTTGATTAATGTAGTTTCCCAGTTTAGTGTTTTTACTTTCTATAACTCAAAGTATAATTAACTTCTCACATGGTAACTACTATATTAAATAGTCCTGGGAAAATGAAACAGCTTTTTGCTGTTTGTTTATTGGTAATACACTTGATTCTAGGACATCACTGGTCTAAAGTCAAGTACTCTGTCGATTTTACCTCCATTCAAGACTGTCATATTTACAAAAGTACTTAGTTGTGGGAAAAATCCATATATGTTTTTATTGTGAAAGGGATGATCATCCTCAAAACCTGTTTCTGCTACATAATGTGGACTGGTTTATTATTTTTTCTATTACAGTATTAACAAATGGATTTACTGTAAATACAAAGAAAATATATTGATTAATATACTATTCTTATGTCACCTGGCCTTTAGTGTGAAATTATTTATTGTTATTTCTAGCAAGGTTTCCTTCCTTTCTTATTGACCAGAGACCGAGTGATAAAGTTTTTGTTATTTTTACAAATAAACTTATAATCTTTTTAGACAAAGTTCACTAAATATTGCTGTATAAAATGTAATTGAATAAATTTTTATCAGAATTTTCAAAATAAAAGTAAGAGCTTGAACTCAGGAGAAACCTCACTGTTTTCTCCAGTACGTTTATATTGTACTTACTTTATTCTCAGTATTTCCCTATCCTTATCATTTCTTCTTTCCCTTTGCTAATTTTTTTTTTCTGTTAGACTTTAACTGTCACTCAAGGTGGGGTATTTCCTCCTAAGAGAATAGTCAGTCTTTCCAGATTCATCATCATTGACTGTCAAGAAAGAACCCTTTAGCTGGTTGTACCCAAAATCCAGTGGTGGCCTGAGTTCGTGGATTCACAGACTTGACCTGATGCCAGATGTAAATTCAGGCGTTAGCCACATCTTGAAGACAAGTTACACAGTAATAACCACAAGACGGCAAGTATGTGTAGTGGGTAGGTGTGCAAGCTAAGTAGGAAGTTGATGCACTGAGACAGTTCCCTACTTAATGGCCTCTCTTTGGAGCTTTGTTACCTTGAGTGTGATATTTCTAAGACAATAAATGCACACTAAAATGTAATATGCATAAATTGTACTGAAAAAAATTAAATGTAGTACTTTGGATTTATTTTATGGTAGTATCTATTAAAATTTTTTTCATTAAGGAGAAAGAAAAGCCTCTTTAATGATGCTGGGAAAACTGGAAAGCCACATGCAAAAGAATGAAATTAGACTATTGTCTATTGCCAAACACCAAAATTAACTCCAAATGGCTCAAGGACCTGAATATAAGACCTGAAACAAATTGCCTAGAAGAAAACATAGGTACTAAACTCACAGAGCTTGAATTCAGAGAGAATTTTATGAATTTGATCTCAAAGGCAAGGGAAATAAAAGCAAAAATAAATGGGACTCTATCAAACTAAAAAGCTTCTACACAGGAAAAGGAACCATCAACAAAGTAAAGAGGCAACCATTGAAATGGGAGAATGTATTTGCAAACAGTGCCTCTGATAAGGGCCTAATATGCAAAGAACTCATACAACTCAATAACACCAACAAAAAAATCCAATTAAAAAATGGGCACAGGACCTGAACAGGCTCTTCTCCTAAGAAGACATACAAATGATCAACAGACATGAAAAAAGGCTTAACTTCACTAGCTATTGGGGAAATACAAATCGAAACAATGACATAACCATCTCACATCTGTTAGAATGGCTATCATCAACAGGACAAATAAGTGTTGCAGAGGATGTGGGGAAAAAAGGAACCCTCAGACACTGCTGGTGGAACTGCAAACTGGTATAACCACTGTGGAAAACAGTATGGAGTTTTTTCAAAAAACTAACAATGCAGCAATCCCTCTTTTGCCTATTTACCCAAAAAACTTGGAAATGTTTATCCACAAAGAGATGCACCCTATTCATTAGCAGCAACGTTTACAGTGGCAGGACATGGAAGCAACTGAAGTGTCCTACAGCAGATGATTGGCTAAAGAAGAGCTGGTACATATATACAGTGGAACATTAGTTAGCCATAAGATGAAATACTGCCATTTGTGATATCTTGAGATAATCTGATAAGTGAGATCAGACAGAAAAAAATGAAAACTACATGATATCACTTGTGTGGGATATAAATCAAAAAGCAAACATGACAAGCAGACACTTGTGGTCATGAACAGTGGATTAGTGGTTACCAGAGGGAAGTGGGGAGGTGAATAGGAGTAAAGGGGTCAACAATTTGGTGGTAGAAGGAAATCTGGGTGGTGAACACAATGCAATATGTATGTATATATGACATACTGTTGAATTGTACGCTTGAAATGGATTTTGTTGATCAATGTCACCCAATGATTTTTATTTTTTCCAATGATTTTTTAAAAATAATTTTTAAAAACCATTGAATAAAAACATATTCTCTTGAAATTCTGTTGCACATTTTCAACTCTACAAAAATTTTTAACCTTTAATTTTTACTGTTGTTTTTGAGAACCTTAAAGCAATTTAAATTGGAGAGGTAAGTACATACAGGTAAATAGCTAGGTTTCTGAGATATATATATACTTATGTCTCTATAAAGGAATCTTTTCTAAAGTTCTTTGGCTTTTTGAAAATGAGTAGAATAAATCAAAAGAGCTGAAGCTTACCTGGTGTGTAAATTATTCACTGTTGTTCACATGTGTAAAAGGTGGACTTCATTGCAGCTTCAATAAACAATGATATTTTTTCTTTTTAACCTGCAATACAAAATTTCCCAAGCCTTTCATCTAGGTAGAGGTTATTTTTCCTATTTTTGTGTAACCAAAAACTATACATAAAAATTCTGGTGAATATCCACCTTACCAAATACTTTTTATCATCTTTAGGTTTAATGCAATCTCATCAATATCCCAGCAAGATATTTTATAGTTGTAGATGAGATTATTTGAAAATGTATATGGAAAGGCAAAGGAACTAGAATAGCTAAAATGATCTTAAGTGGGAGGGACCAATTCTAGATTTCAAATTAATAGCTACAGTAATCAAGACAATGCTGGTTTTGGTAGAGGGGTAGACATATAGATCAATGGAACAGAGACCCCAGAAGAAGACCCACACAAATATACCCATCTGGTTTTTGACAAAGGTGCAAAAGCAATTCAGTGGAGGAAAGATAGTCTTAAATAAATGGTGCTTGAGCAATAGGCAAAAAACATTTAACATCTACCTAAACTTTAAACCTTACACATAAAATTTAAAAAAAAAAAATGTAAAACTAAAACTTTTAGAAAAAGCAAAATCTTTGGTACCTAGAGTACCAGGAATCTTTGGCAGAGTTCTTAACACTTGACACCAGAAGAATGATCCATAAAAGGAATAATCAATAAATTGTACTTCAAAATTAATGTTTTCTAAAGATCTTAAGAGGATGACAAAACAAGCTACAGAGTGGGAAAAATAATGTTTGTATACCACATATAAACACAGGCCTGGTATCTAGAATGTATATAGGATTATCAAAATTTAACTAAAACCAATTAGAAAATGGGCAAAAGATATGAACAAACATTCCACCAAAAAGGATGTACAGATGACAACGTTAAAAGATGTTGAACATCATTAACCCTTAGAAAATGCAAATTATCAAAAAACCACAATAAGCTAGCCCTACATGCCTATCTGAGTGGCTAAATAAAAAATATTGACACCAAATGTTGGCAATGTGGAGAAACTGGATCCCTCATTCATGTATTGCTGGTGAAAATGTTAAATGGTAAAACCAATCCGAGAGCAGTTTGGTGGTGTCTTTTTAAAACTAAACGTGCAACTATCATGTGACCTTGCAATTGCACTCCTGGACATCTATTCCAGAGAAATAAAAGACAGTTCACACAAAAACCAGT
This sequence comes from Eonycteris spelaea, assembly GCA_003508835.1. Lineage (NCBI taxonomy): Eukaryota > Metazoa > Chordata > Mammalia > Chiroptera > Pteropodidae > Eonycteris > Eonycteris spelaea. Next base: position 1,895,584 of record PUFA01000113.1, on the reverse strand, counting down.
ATATAAATGTTCATAAGAGGTTTAGAATAACTCCAAACTGGAAGCAATCTAAATGTTCTTCAATGGATGAATTAACTGTGGTGCATCCATACCATGGAATACTCAATAAAAAAACAAGGAACTCTTGATTCATACAATCACCTGGAGGAGTCTCTGGGGAATTATACTGAGAAAACAATATATTACATACTGTATGATTCACTTCTATAACATTCCAGAAATGATAAAATTCTGGACATGGAGTAGAGCTCAGGGTTAAGAAAGAGATGGTTGTAGGACAAATCTGTGGCTATAAAAAGGACATGTGAAGGATCCTTGTGGTGATGTAACTGTTCTGTATCTTGACTATCAATGTAAATAGACTAGTTGAGGTAATTGTGCTTTCTAGGGTAATTGCCTTCAGAGAAGACTGGGTAAAATGTAAATGAGGTCCTGTATTATTTTTTACAAACTACATATCAATTTACAATATCTCAAATAGTTTAATTAAAAACAAAACAAATTGCATAAATATTTTGGAATAGAGCAATAAAGCCCCAAAACAAAACAAAACAAAACAAGAAAATAAACAGTAGAAGTTAAATGAACAAAAAAGCAGTAGAGAATATTAATGATACAAATTGGTTCTTTGAAAAGGACATTTGGCAAGATTGATCAAGGCAAAAAAGCGCAAATGCAGACTGAAGGGAAAATGGCTATATGCACAATAGGAAGCATTTAATATTACTGAGTTAAATGTATATTGGAAAAACTAGAGAAGGATAAATTCCTAGAAAAACAAAAGATACACAATGCTACAGCTGGCACAAGAAAAAAAAATTAACATTGACCAAAATGCATTAAAGGAATTGCAAAGGTAATTGAGAACCTCTCTCTCAAAACCCAGGTGTTTTTAAAATGAGTTCTAATACACTTTCAAGGAACAGTTTATTCCTATTATATACAGACCTCTAGAGAGAAACCCACCAGTTCATTGTATGGGTCTAATGTAATTTTGATTCCAAAATCTGATGAAAATAATGCAGTTTAAAAAAAGTATAGACATTCTATTTATGAAGACATACAAAAATCCTAAAATATATCTAAATCCAGCTCATATTTAGAAAATACATCAAGAATAAGCAGAATCCCCAGGCTTAGGGATGGTTAAACATCAGAAAAATTTCTCAGTGTAATTTCTCTACATTAAGAAGAAAAAATCATATTATTTTGATAGATGTGGGAAAACTTTTGATAAAGTTCAGTACCTGTATATAATAAAAATTGCAACAAGTCAGTAATAAGAGAGTAGTTTATTTTGATATATTGTTTACTAAAACCCTACAGCAAATGTCATTCTTAATGGAAAACTAGATGCATTCATTCTCTTTAAGACTGAGAACTAAATGAGGATTTCCACTATCATTGCTACAATTTAACATGGTGCTGAAGGTCTTGGCCAAATGTTATAAGGAAAGAAAGAAATATTAGGCATAAAGATTGGAAAGGAAAGATAAAACTTTAGGGAGGGAAAGTTAGTCTTGGAGCTTCTCCATTTAGTGGTGAAAGTCTGGATCTGAATCTTCATCAGTAGGTCTTGAGCAGATTGGATCCCAAAGCTTTCAACTTCCTAGATGGAAAAAAAAAGAAGTACTGTTGAACAAACTCTGAACACCAGTTCTGGAAACTGAATTGAGGCAGTCATGACATGTATCAGTGTAGTCAAAGAAACTACTTCGGCTTGTTTAAGTAAAAAAAGGGTTTAATGAATAAATATATACTTACAAATTATGTGTTGTAGTTTTAAAAACTGACCACCTGTCTCTTTGCTCCTCCTGTTCGACAGACAACTGTGTCTTTCTGCTCAGTACCAGCCATGCCCCTGACACATGATGGTGAAGGCCGGAGTGAACAAATTTGGCTGCATTGGGTGCTTGGTCACCAGGGCTACTTTTAACTCTGGCAAAGTGAATATTGTCACCATTAATGACCCCTTCATCGACCTTGACTATGTGGTCTTCATGTTCCAATATGATTCTACCCATGGTAAGTAAGTTCAAAGGTACAGTCAAGGCTGAGAATGGGAAGCTTGTCATCAATGGAAAGCCCAACATCATCTTCCAGGAGCAAGATCCCACCAACATCACATGGAGTAATGCTGGTGTTGAATATGTTGTGGAATCCACTGGTGTCTTCAGTATTTTGGAGAAGGCTGGGGCTCACTTGAAGAGTGGAGCCAAGAGGGTCATCATTTCTGTCCCTTCTGTTGGTGCCTCTATGTTTGTGATGGGTGTGAACCATGAGAAGTATGACAACTCCCTCAAGATTGCCAGTAATGCTTCTTGCACAACCAGTTGCTTGGCCCCCCTGGCCAAGGTCATCCACAACAACTTTGGCCATGACCACAGTCTATGCCATTACTGCCACCCAGAAGGCCCCTCCGGGAAGCTGTGGCATGATGGCTGCGGGGCTGCCCAGAACATCATCCCTGCTTCTACTGGTACTGCCAAGGCTGTGGGTAAGGTCATCCCTAAACTGAATGGAAAGCTTACTGGCATGGTCTTCTGTGTCCCTACCCTCAAGGTGTCAGTTGTGGCTCTGATCTGCCACCTGGAGAAAGCTGCCAAGTACGGTAACATCAAGAAAGTTGTGAAGCAGGCATCAGAAGCTCCCCTCAAGGGCATCCTAGGATATACTGAGGACCAAGTTGTTTCCTGTGACTTTTAACAGTGATACACACTTTTCCACCTTTGATGCTAGGGCTGGCATTGCCCTCAGTGACTACTTTGTCAAGCTCATTTCCTGGTATGACAATGAATTTGGCTATAGGAACAGGGTGGTGGACCTTATGGTCTGCTTGGCTTCCAAGGAGTAAGAGCACCTTGGACCACTAGCCCTAGTGAGAGGAAGAGAGGCCCTCAGCTACTGGGGAGTCCTTGCCCCAAATCAATCCCCCATCACACTGAGAATCTCCTGATCTCCAGTTTCCATCCCAGACACCCTGGAGAAGGAGAGGAGGGGCTTGGGGAGTCCTACCTTGTTGTGCACCATCAATAAAGTTCACTGTACCCAGTCCCCCCTCTCCCTGAAAAAAATTTGACCAGATGTTTTAGCTTAGTTTCATCATTATTGAAGATACTACGGCAGAGGTACATTCCATTAGAGTATGTGACATCTGAAGTTGGTTTCAAACAACCACATTCTAGGAATTTTAAGCAGAAAAAAAGAACTTCACATAGGAAATCACTGGAAAGTTTGGAGAAGCAGGCTTTAGACTGCAAGTCCAAGAATAACTTCTAGAAAACTCCAGAACTGGCAGTAATTGTGTTCAAGAAGTCACCACTATGGCTGTGATTCAGAGTTCGGGACAGGATCTAAGTCTCTGCAGCAGCCCTTGCTGCTTTTCAGATCCTGGAAGAAGGAGCCTGCTACTTTTGCCACTGCAACTCAGTTACATCTTCCACAAGACCGAAGATGGACCACTGGCATTTACAACCTTACGTGCCCATGGAACACTGCCAAAAAGAGCAGGAAAATGACTTTGTATCTCCTTTCGATCCAAATTTCTTTCAAGTGCATCTAATTTTTGGGACCAATTTTACATGCAGAACTCTGTTTTTTAGAGTTTGTGGATTTCCAGTGTCTACAATAAAGAAAAGAATAGTCAGAGCCAGATGCATAATTTGCAGGACTCAGTGCAAAATGAAAATGCAGAGCCTCTTGTTCAAAAAGCAGGGAAAATAAGTACCATTAAAAATACTGAAATATAAAGATTTTTCTTTTTTTTTCCTAGAGTCTTCTTAACTTGTCATGGTGTTTCTATTTTCTATTTAATGTTGTTCTAAGTAAAGAAAAATTAAAATAGTAAGTTATTAGCTTGGATTATATGTTTACCTTTTATTGTACAGTGCCTGTTTTTAAATGCAAATATAAGAATGTTTAACTGCATGTGGAATCACTGAAATTTTACACTTCTACTTTGAAGCTCATACATGCATATGTATTTCATTCTTAAATAAATAGTGGAAATGCTACAAAAAGTAACTCAACTGCTTTTATTTCACTTCTTGATATGCACACATTTTACCAATATTCTCTACCTTCAACTTACTGATGAATAAGACGACTGAAAAGAAAAGAAACTATGCATTGCTTTTCTTCTATGTCATCATTTTTAGAAAGTGGTTGGTTACTACAGGGAAGTCACAAAAATAAGAATACAATAGGAGTCCTAGGTCATTTGTGTTTCTTGGAATGCCATTGCCTTCTTTTTGCACTGGAAGCAAGTTACGGTTTGAGTGGAAAGCATCCTCTGTCAGGATAGCCAACACCCCCGCTTATGCAGTTTTGGCATATCATTGCCATATGTTGGCTTTGAGTCTCGCTGAATTACCAGGCATCGCACGTCCACCGGAATTCTCTGCTCATGGAGCATTGCAAATTCTGTATGGGAATGAGGCCGCAAGAAACAGCGGATGTGCACATTGCTTACACAGTATCTGTTCATGTGTATGTCCTTTGCTCATCAAACTTTACTTGCAAAACACAAGTTCGAAAATAAAATTATTTAAAATTTTATGGTGGCAATAGCAGAGCACAAAACCAAGTGTGTAGCCCTTCTGAATACAGAGTCAGTGCATAGGTGGTAGAAATGAATGATGATCCCCAACTACTTTGTCCAGTATGGAGAACTTGTAAACTGATGAGTGAGGATAGAAGGTGGGAGAGAAGAAAGCAGAGGGACAGAAAGAAGCCCTGAGTGTGAGAGAACACAATTGGTGTTGACTTTCCAGTTCTGTGAAGTTTTACTACCTGTGTCCTGCTTTTTACCAACACCACATTGGGCAATGCCGCGAAAATGCAGCCCCATTGTTGGCTCATATTGTGATTTTGGGTGAATTAGAAAAAGGTACCCCTTTCTTAAGATACTTTACTGCCATCTGTTGGAAAACTGTCATAATAACTGTGTAAATTAATAGTGGCTATGATGAAAGGTGTCTTTTGGATAATGCTACATCCATATAAATGTAAGTAACAGCACTGGTTGTTACCCTCAGGGTCTCCGAGGACCAGAGCCACAAATGCGAATAACTCATAACCTGAGCTTAGGACACTTAGAGGGCAGCAGGCAGGAGATGAGGTGGCTGGCCAAGGGATGACTCAGCCACACATCTGGATCCCAGCACTAGAGGCATTTAATTGAGAATCAAAACCAGTAGTGCCTCACTTTATATTGACTTGTCCCTGGCAACCCATGAAGATGGGGTTGTGAGGGGCTTCTAGCTAGTTCCAACATTTGACAAAACCTAGTAGATGGACAAATATTTCTATCCCGGAAAAGCCTTAACAGGCTAAAAAAATAAAATAAAATAATTTTTTTTGTTTGTTTTTTGCTTTTGGCTTGAGTTATATTTAACTCTTGTGTTCCACACATCTTGTGCTAATTAAAAGGTCTGAACATCAGATTAATGTATCTTTTTTAAAAAAGGAGAAACTGACTCTAAATGCAGTTTGTTTCAGAGGGGCGCTGGGGTGGGAAAACAATAAAAGGAATCTCCAAGAAACTGTATGGGAAACCCTGCTTATGGCCAGGCCCTTCTTCACAGACGTGAGTAAGCCAAAGACTTGGGAGAGCAAGGGGCCTGCCTGAGGTCACATCATCTGAGTAAACTGCAGAGTTACGATTCTAACTCAGGTTTCCTGGCTCCTAAATCAGGCTCCTTCTCAATCTCCATGACTGAGTAACTGCTTCTTTTTTCCTCCTCCTTTTCTTCCTGAAAGTTCATGAATCTTTATTCAGACTCATAGAAAAACCCAAACCACTTCACTAGCATTTGCCAAAAGGTCATCAGCTATTGTGAATATGCTGTATTTAATGACAATTATTAACAATTATTTCTTTACTAGTGACCCAATAACATCTCTTCTTTGTCACAGGGAACATTAAACTATACTCTTAAAAGCAGAGCATCTTCTCATGTATGAATAAAAACAAAATATTTCCCAAATACAATCTAGGACATAATGCTCTGAACTTCAGAAATTCAGTTTATTTTGATTACAGTTAATTCTTAATGTGTTAAAAGTCTTGTGCTGTTTTATTCTGTCAAATTAATTATTATAAATTTAATCATTTCCGCAATTAAATATTAATTTTTCTTTATGCAATAGTTCTTATGTTTTTTCTGTTTGTCATATTAAAGACAGATTGATAATTGCTAATATGACTCTGTATGTTTTTGTTTACAGATAAAAAATACTAAAATATTCAATTAATTTTATAGATTTTTTCCATTTTTTTGTTAAGGTTCAATTTACATACAGTAAAATTCATTCTTTTTAGTGTATGGTTCTGTGAGTTCTGACAAACATAAACAATTGTGTACCCACCACCACAGTCAAGATATATAACAATTCTATCACAGCCACCTCCCTCTGCCCCTCCCCCCCACTCCCCCAAAAAATCACTGAGCACTCAGCCACAGTTAAATATATCTTCCTTTTGGGATCTGGTCCAAGGGCCTTCTACTTCCCTCACTAGACCATCTGGCCTTTCCCAGGAGCTTTTGGCCATCAATAGCGAATCCACTGTGTTCACCAACTAAGGGAAAGTGCTGGATGCAGCACATGTAAGGCCACTCACCAGACTCTCAAAAGGCTCTCAACCTAGGGGGAGATAGGGAAGAGGGGACAGAGGGGACCAGCAATGAGTCACTCCTGAATTTGTCAAGAACCAAAAGTTCCTTGCTGCTTATCTGATTTAGCCACCCTGCCCTTCTCAGCTTCTTCAGATACATACAGACACATTTATATATACAATACACATGTGCAATTATTTACATGCAAATACACAATATTACCTCTAATATAGAGATACACATACATATACATGATCACCCCATACACGAATGCTCACTCACATATAAAGAAGCTCCAACAGACATGTACATAGATACATACGTGCATGTGTACATGCATGTGCTCATGCACTGTTTCTGAGAAAGTTGCACCACTTGTGAACAGTATCTGTAATTTGTTCCTCCTGTTGCTCAACTTCATACTTCCCCATGCCACAGGGTGTCAGATGCTGCTGTATGTTGACTCTTTAGGGTTTCTTTGGGTAATGGTGGCTGAAGGGCAATGTGTGATTTTTAACTGGTTTAAGGAGCTCGTGTCATTGAGAGACATGAGGAGCCAGATGCTGGTTATAAACAAGATGTTGAGGACTGGTGGGACAGTAGGATGTGGGAAAGTGAAGCCTGTGTGACTCTTTTCATAGAAGTGAATCACTGTGTGGAGAGAGTTGTCTGCCAGAGATGGCCATGGGTGTGTCACTCTATATCTTTTTGTATTTGTATTTCTAGTCCTAAGAAAACCCGAATTGTGAGCTTAGGTTTTTCTGCATGATCAGTGGGATTCATTTCAGTTCGCACATGATGAACTCTTCATTGAGCATTGGCGAGGAAGGGTTTTGAGCACCTGTGGGTTAATCAGCTGATCTTTTAATTCTGTACTGTGAGCTGAGGAGTGGGCAAGTTCTGCCTGGACGGGAGTCAAGTGGATTCCAGTCTCTGAGGAGGAGGAAGCACCCTGCTGATATAGATATGGACTATCTCTGGAAGGTTAAACAGGCATTGTTAATATAGATTGCTTGAGGGGAAGAAAACTGAGTGGTTGGCATCAAGGCCCCATGATGAGATGAAGAGGTATCTAGGAATCCAGTGGAGGAGTTTTACAAGAGATGGGACATGAGCTGGGCCTTGAAGGTGAAAGAGGACACTTAATCTGGTAGTAGCTTGGAATCTAGCCTTGGCCCTATATTCAGAGGCTCTACCTGGAACCAAGGTAAGATTGTATAGGTGGAAGTTTAGGGGGAGCTGTCCCCGCCTCCTTGCTTATATATGTCAGGCCAGGTGAGGGTCCTTACATCTACATAACACAGTGTCCTACCGCTGCTTTTCTCGTGGGGTCCAGACCAGGCTAGTTTCTTGGGGTCCAGACCAGGCTAGTTTCGAAGGAGAAGGTGGGGAAGTTCCTGCTTCCTGAGTTTTTTTAGTGGAAGAAGGCCATTGGCTCAGGGATTTTCGGACTCAACAGTAGCTCTTCCCTTTGGAGATACAGGTCTAAGTTAGGGAAGCAGGGCCCCAATCTAAGGCCTGAACTGCTAGAGCTGTTATCAGGATCAGGCTGTTATCATTATATATGTTAGCTGACATAAATCAGAGAAAATAGGGTGGGAAGGGAGGTGCAGAAGAGGAGCCATAAGTGATTTATTTGGGGCTTTCCAAATTCTGAGGCAAGGGTGGGTTATGGACATTTTCGTCCCAAGCAGGGTGTCCCTTCAAACTGATATTTTAAAAATATTTGTTGAATAACATTAAGCAAAGGGAAGGAAACTGATTAATAAGAATTGTACACTTTTTTCTTTATATTAAAAATAAAGGATTTATTACATGCATCATATATATCATTGCATTTTGGGGGGTTAATTAATTTATTTCTTATGGTAATGTTGGTTAACAAAATCCAGTAAGTTTCAGCTGTACATTTTAATAGTAAGGCATATATATATATAATATATATATATATATATATATATATATTTACATTCTGTGTTCACCTCCCATAATTAGATTTCTTTCTGTCACCACATATTTGAACCCTTTTACCCCATGTACCTCCTCCCCTTTCCCCTCTGGTAACCACTAGTCTATTGTCCATGTCCATGGGTCTCTGCTTGTTGTCCTGTTTGTTTTTTGCTTTTAGGTTTATATCCCACATATAAGTAATGCCATGCGGTTTTCAACTTTTTCTGACTGCCTTATTTTGGTTATCATGTTTATCTTGAGGATCATTGCATTTTATACAATATGAATTTGTTTTTATTTCCCAGTTTTTCTTTAGTGATATCATTACCCAGCAACACTCAATAGGTATAGAGGTAATGAATAAGATAAAGTTACAAAGTATTTTTCAAAACATGCTTAGTGATTTTCTCGATTTCATGTAACCAGAATGTTTCACACTTTCAGTAGTTTGAGGTTTTTGTTTGTTTGTTTGTTTTTTACTGTTAAGGTGTGAGTTTGTGCATATGTACATGGGCTTGTGAGGTTTGAATACTCTCTTTTTCCAAAGGAGGGAGACCTTCTTTTTATTGAGATATAATTGACATATTATATTAGTTTCAGGTGTACAACATGATTCGATATTTGTATATATTGTAAAATGATCCCTACAATGAGGCTAGTTAACATCCATCACTATATATAGTTACAAAATTTTTTCTTGTGATGAGTACTTTTTTAAAAAATTTATTTTCATTATAGTTAATATAAGTATTGTTTCAGGTGTTTAACATAGTTATTCAACATTTATATACCTACTGAAGTGACCATTATAATAAGTCTAGTAACCGTATTATTGACTATATTCCCTATGCTGAATATTACCTCCACCTTAGCCTTCTTATTGCCCCTTGAACACTCCAGGCACACGTTTGGCTTACGCCCTTTCTTGGAATTATCTTCCCTCACATATCCTTCATGATGAAATGGTGCTCCAGGATGCCATTTATTAAGAGCATATTATGTCACAGATATTTAAACTTCCTTTTAAGATTAATTTATAAATCTTGAAAGCAATCTTGTGAAAGATAAGAATGATTATTCTTATTCCAGAGAGGTTAACTGATGTGCCTTAGCTCACACAGCTCAGAAGAGTGGGAGTGAGGTTTTAAATGTTAAGAGCATCCAGCTCCGTTTTTTTTTGTTTTTGTTTTTGTTTTTGTTTTTTTTCCTCTTCTGACTCTCGAAGAAGCAATCACTTTGCCAAACACATTTCCTATTGGGAAGGAGATCACTTTACAGTTGAGTATTCTGGGCCTCTGAGCAGTTCCATTTCCCAGGGCAAATTAATACAGTCAGGCTTTTGTTTCTAATTTGTGTCTTATGAGTTGAGTTAGTGTGAGAGGTCTCTTAGCACTTGATCACCCTAGACACATTGCATAAAAAGTCTCTGGACTTTCAAACTGAGGATATTAAAGCCTTTCCAACTCTCTTCTTCTAAGACTATTCTGAGATATGGGTCAGATCTTGTCACTCCTTGGCTTAAATTTCTTTATCACCCACTGACGTGTGCACTTTACAGGACAAATTCTTTAGTTTGTCATTTGAGGCCTTATCTGCTCTGTCCCTTTCCTCTTTCCCTGGTTTCATTCTCTTTTAATTACTCACCTCCCATCAAAATGAATTACTTGTTGTTACTTGAATGTAGCATTTTAATCTGTCACTCCTTGTTGCATATCCTTCCTGAACCATCTTTTTTCCCTCCCCTTCTAATCCTTTTGATGCTTTGGAACTCAAGTCAGATTTTACCCCTTCTCGAAGCCTCCCCTGACCATCTCCCAAACTGGAGAAACGCCCCTCTTTTGTGATCTGTAACTATTTAGCTGAGACACCTCTACTGTCTCCCTGTCTCCAGCATACAGGATAGGGTGGGACATTATCCTAAATGGCTTTGTGAAGCTACTTTCTCCTCCCCACTTTTCTTCCACCCCTTCAGGCAGGTTTCATACAGGGAGGAGCAGGTGCTATGGTTCCGAGTGACGTTGGCTATGAACTCCAGGCCACTCTCCCTAAGGGAACCAATGACTGAGACAAGTACCCAGGAGAGAGCCCAGAGTCAGCCCTTGGGGAAGCCAGTTGCCTTCTAGGGCTCTTAGTAGCAGCCTGCCAGAGCAAACTTTGAGCATACCTCGTGCTGGAATAATAATAAATAATAATAATAATAATAATACGTAATATTTATAGAGTGCCCTCTATGTTCCAGGCACTATTCTGACCACTTTACCTGTATGTATTTATCTTATGTAATCTTCACAAAAACCTCGACTGCTGGAATTAGAGATTGCCCAAGGTCACACAGTGAATGACAAAGTCAGGATTCAAATCTGAGCATTCTGTTTTTAGAGCCTATACTAGCACCCACTCTACTATATTACCTTCCTGGCTTCGGATCTCCAGTTTCCTGCCTACCTTCTGTGGGAAACCAAATCAGGAGGTCCTAAGACAAGGATCAGGGCTTCTCTTCTCATCCCCCCAAATCCCTTCTCTCAGAAGTATCAGCTCAGGATGGATCTGAGAATTCTCAGATGCAGAAAGGGAGCTCCCAAGGGGTAGGGGCCTCTGGAGGCTCAAGGAGAGAAAAGGTGACTGGATGGTGAGTGGGAAAAAGCCTGGCTGGGGTCGGGTGAAAACGGGGAGCTGACGACGAGCTCAGGATTCTAGTCCAGGTGTTGTCTCTTAGGCTCTACGTAACCTTGGGAGAAGTTCTTGCTCCTTTCGGAGTCTCAGTTTCTCCCTTTGTAAAACAAGGGTAAATATAGGACAGGCTGGTCCACCACCGCCCAAAGAGCGGGGGCATCCTCAGCTGTATTGGGGAAAGGGCCGGGCACGGACGCCGGGAGCGGACGCAGGGAGAAGGCGCTAGCTGAAGTCTCTGCCGACAGCCTGGAGATGGGAGGAGGTGGGCTTCCGCGCTCAGTCTTGCTACTCTCTCCCTGTGACAGGGCCGGGGTTAAGCAGACCTCTGAACTCCAGGGGGAGGCGGAGGTGGAGACAAAGCAAGAGCCTGGGTACCGGCTGTGCAGCACGCACCCACTCCTCCCACTTCTCAGCCCTCTCAGAGGGAGTTACAGCCCCGAGAGGCGCGTGGCGAGCGACCTGGGAGTGGCGGGCCCGCTGCGGCGACCGGCCGGGACAGCCGCGGCCCGCCGGGTCCGGGAGCATCACGTCACCTTTCCGCCAACGCCTGCCCCTCCCCGACGGGCCCTGCGCAGGCGCGGCGGGGAGGGGGTCCGCGTGGGGCTCGGCTCCCGAGCTCTCCGCCCTGCTGTGGGCCGCTCGGGCCGCGGCTCTCGACTGGCGTAGCGGCGGCGGGCGCGGAGGGGAAGGCGTCCAGGATGCGGCGCGGGGCGGCCCGGTGCCCCCCTGCCCCGTCACGGCAGCCGCAGCGGCCGGGCGGGGACCGGCCAGGGCGGGCAGCGGCCCGAGCCGCGGTAACGGCGGCGGCGGGAGCGGCGCCTGAGGACGGGCGGGCGGGCGCCCGGGTGCGGGGCTCCGCTCCGCTCGGCCCGGCCCGGCTCGCCCCGGCGCCATGAGCGGCGGCGGCGGCGGCGGCGGCGGCGTTGGGGGCTCGGCGCCCAGTCGCTTCGCCGACTACTTTGTCATCTGCGGTTGGACACCGAGACCGGGCTGGAGCCGGACGAGCTGTCGGGTGAGTGTGCGCCGAGTACGAGGCCGCTGCCCCGCCCGCTGCGGCCGGGACCCCCGAAGAAACCGCTCTTCTCCCCGGCTTTTGTCCCGGGAGCTTGGCGAGGGTCGTTCGGAAGGACCCAGGGCCGGCGCGGGGGAAGGGAGCGGCGGGCGGGCGGGAGGAGGGGACACGGGAGCAAAGGGCTCTGAACCTTGAGGCGTCCGACCGGCCTCTGCGCCCCTCGGCGCTGTGGTCACGTCGTCTCGGCCCAGTAAGAGGGCAGGGTGTGTGTGCCCAGTCTGGTGAAGGTTGAGGGACTTAGTGTAAAATCAAGGGAAACCCGTTGTCGAACACCCGTTAGAGAGGGAAGGAGGCATCCTACGTGCTACTGAAAGTAAGTTCTACCCAGACTTAAAAAAAAGAAAAAAGGCAAAACAAAAACTTCTTCCCAAGGGGCCTGTGATAACAGTTCCTCAAAATTGTACTAACCCAGCCCCGGGCCGGGCCCCTTGGGTTGATGGGAAGTAATAAAGTGAACTTGGGCCACACCTAAGAGAGTGAGAACTCCCTTAGTTCTAGAAAGGGCTTGTATCCTAGGGCTATGCCTTTTTTTTTTTTAATGAGAAGTAATTTATATCCGTTATGAGGCTAGCGTCATTTGAGAGTAAAAGGGCAGCATCCTCGTTGGAGAGCCTGGGTTGCGTGGTGATGCTTTGGGGAAGTGGTGGCGCGGTGGGGAAGTGAAGATGGGGCCCGGATCAGATTTGGCATTAATTGCAGAGGGTGTCAGAATTGTAAAATCCCTGTGAATTCCACTGCCCGTCATCAGAGCCTTTTAATTACAACAGTTTTGAAAAAGTTTTTGTCCGGAGTGTCCAGTTTACAGGTTTCAAGTGGATGGAGGGAGGTTTTTGTGTCATCCTGATTGATGATACTCTTTCCAGTGTTCTGTCCTGATGTAGTCACTGTAAAGTTTGTCTCCTGAAAGTGATTATCCTGTTGACTAATTTTACTTTGCCTCAGAGATGATACGACGAATTTGTTTGTATGTTTTTGTCACCCAGAAAATTCTAGTGTTTCTTATGAAAAAAAATTAGGTTCATAACTTCAAATGACAAAAATGGACTGTCTTTTAAAAAGTGATAAATTGATGACCTTTAACAAGGTCAGAACAAATATACTGTTTTCTCAAAATTGAGAGCAGGTGGAGAAAAAATCATGAAGCAGTAATACAGTTAATATTAGGCCTTTTGTTAGGGATTTTTGTTTATCGTTTCAAGTTCACTTTTTTATGTCTTCACATTCTTATACAAATGTTAATTTTTCATCTGTTTCTTATTTATTATATTTGTGACTCTGTGATGTAGTTGTTGGAATTTGGTTCCCGGTATTGGAACTGGAAGGGACCTCAAAGAGGAAAATGAGGCTTAGGAAGGACAGTAGAGCCAGCATCCTTTTAGTTAATTGCCTGACTTTTGGTCCAGTGCTCCTCTCATGACACTAAACTGCATCTCATTGCTTGGCTGCTGAGTCTTTAGAAAAGACTTAACATGTTGAGAAAGACTAAATAAAGATAACAGAGTTCTCCCCTGTAAAAGAAACTTTAAGTTGGTGGAATAAACCGGTGTTATTTTTATGCTGTGCTTTTGCCTGTCTATTAAATTATATAGACATTTGATTTTTAGAAAATAAAGAGGACGGTTTGCAAATGATAAAGCAGAGAATGAAGCTGGGAAGTGATTTGTTAGTGAGAGCATGATTTGGGGGTTAAAGGTTCCCCCCACTGCTATTGACTGTCTCTGTGACTGGGGGCAAGTTAGATAACTCATGTATAAGAAAAGAATAAATAAAAAGCATCTCGTTAAGTAGATTCTCAAAAATGTTAATTTCTTTAAGAAAATATCTGTTAATTATCTGACTTTTCAATAAGCTAAAATTATATCCCTATGAAAGCTTATTGGGAGGATAAAGAAAGGAATATGAGCTGCATAAAATGTGTAAAGAAGGGTATTTTTTTCTGTCTTTTAAAGTGTTGTTACAGTAATGGAATACCAAGACCATTTATTCAGTGGGTGGCCTTTGTTAGAATAGGCACTGATTGAGGATTTCTTTTTTTCCTTCATTTCATTTACGGTGGTTTGGTAGGGGAATCTGGACTACCCAGAGGAAATTTTTGAATAAAACAAAACAAAGCAGAATACAGATAGCTGTATGCAAGTCAGTCTTGAGACTACAGGGTTTATTTTCTCTGCTCAGCCTGACTTACAGCTCCCAAACTGGTGATGTCATAGTAAGCGAAATGACAGGAAATTGTGAATTGCACCCAGGTGCTCTAGGGAGGCACTGAGAAATCTATATTCTCTCCAAGGAAATTAAGTTAAATGTATCAGGTAGCTTTTATACTCTTAAAAAGTGAATCTAGAACAAGCAAGTTGAAGATGCTGTGTTCCTTCTGATTTTGTGGAGGAGGATTAAGACTCATTCTCTGGATGCAGGCATAGAGCTTGCTGTGTTGAATATGGATTTAGATCATTTGATTTCTATGGGAGTATCTATCTCTCTGACACCTCTTCTCCTTTCTTACAGACTTAAACATTTAGGCAAGTCATGTAGTTATTTGTTGTGCAGGGTACTGAGAAAGGTGTGACAATTTTGTTTTCTTGTTTAGTTGAGAGCAGTTTTTTGGGTTGGAAGGAGAGGAAGATAATCTATGAGTGAAGTATAAGTCTAGCCAACTTTAGGAAGTTTTGTCTGTTTGTTAGGTTTTTCAGCTTGTTAATAGGTAGGCAAATCTGGAAGAATCCCTTATTTTTATTTATTTTTTATATATTTTTATTTTTATTTTTGAGACAAGGCAGCCCTTGGTTGACCTCACAGATTGCAAGGACCTTGTCAGCTTACAATCCCTTGTTTTTTTTTTTTTTATTTTTTATGCCTACAGCACCTGGTCTTCCTAGGTGGTCTCCCACTCAAGTACTAACAGGCCCAGCCCTGCTTAGCTTCTGAGATCATACAGGATCAGGCTTGTTCAGGGTGGCATGGCCATAGACTGGAAGCATCCCTTTTGATTTACTTTTTCCATTATTGTTGGCCCATCTTAAATGGGAAGGCAGATGGCAGTAGAGCCCAGTCCCTCTTTCTACGCATTTGATGGGCGGGTTTCCTGGGGATCATTATTTTCTTTTTCACTTTTTATAGTCATCACTAGATAACTGCAAGAGGAGTGTACCATGAGGTGGGGATTCCCGAGTTTACTTTCCCTACCTCTGCCTGAGTCTTAAGATTCCAGAATGCTCATGACCTATTTTTTTATCTTAGAATCTTTAAATTCTGAACTGACCTGCATTCAGCATTGAGATGCTGCAAGTATCTCAGGTTCATGTCTTCACTATCCCAGTTTTCCTAGGCTCTGAGCACAGGGCCTTGCCAAGAATTGAAGAGAAGGGGTTGAGACATAGAGAGATGGGAGACTAGCTAGTGTCTTGTATGAATGAATCTACTTAGAACACTGAGAATACACTGAAATCATCTCTTTTTTAAGAAATGATTTTTTGATTTTTCAATTATAGTTGACATACAATATTATATTAGTTTCAGGTGTACAATGCAGTGATTAGACATTTATATAACTTATGAAGCGATCACCCTGATAAGTCTAGTCCCCATCTGACACCATACATAGTTATTACAATATCATTGACTATATTTCTTATTCTATACTTTACACCTCCATGATTATTTTAAAATCTCTTAACGTCACCCTTAGAAGAGAAAGGTTGCTCACTGTCCAGAAAGCTAGAGGACTGGTCAGATCATACTCCTCTACTAGTCTGGTCAAGTCTGTGTAAATTCTCTCATGGTCATTTTGTGACAGCATCTCTGCTCAGAAGTCCAGACTCCTAGGTGAAGCAAAACTCAAATCCTAATAGCTTACCTTAGGCATCTGTGATACTTCCAGAGGTCAAGGTTGCAATGGGGGAAGGGGGGAGTTTTCCAAAGTTAGGTTGTGTTTTTCTTTATAAGGTAGAGCAAATAAGAAGTCTAAAAAAAGAGACCAGTATACAGAAACAATTACAGAGCAGCTCAAGGCAGTTTAAAATTACATGCTAAGTTTAGTTAAGAGAGACTACATGTTCCTAAACATAAGAGAACGCCAGTTCATACTCCCTCAGGTAGGGAGGATCACGTTGAAGGATCATGTACTTTAAAGACACTGGGGCTCTGTTCCTCTCTTCTCAGGAGGAAATCCAGAGTCACAGTCTCTGGTGGTTAAACCAAGTTCTTTCAAACTCTGCTCAGCCCTTCCTTCCTTCCTAGATTAAAAATAAAGTTTTCTTTGCCTAAGGTCTCCTTTGGCAACACCCATTTCCAAGTCCTGTATCCTTTTATAAGCCTGTTATTTGGCTAACTCTGGTGAAAGGTGTACTTAGACTTGGCTTGTCTCCTCAATTCCTGTTGCCATGCCTGAATTTAAATTACTGTCAAGTGGTTTAAGACATCTCTCATGGACCTACGGACACAAGAGGGAACCTATACTAATCTGTTTTCGGTTCCTTTTGGATATGGGTTAGGATCCAGTGAAAGAGAAAGATGTGCCTTTTAGCATCTGGTCACTTCCCACGGAATTCATTGATTATTTATAGGCTATCATTACCAGATTTTTAGATTTACTTCTCAAAATTTATTAAATGAGGCGGATATTGGTCAAATGTCTGTATTCGGGATGTTTTATGATGGCTGATTTTAGTTTGCAATATATAGAACCCTGGACTGGGTTTATGAGTGGCAGAGTCCTGTCATAGTGGAAAATGAGAGCATGTACCAGCCCTCAAGCTGTGTTCACTATGCTTCCAAGGGATTAGGTATAACTCCAGGAAGTAAGATGGAGATCCAGGGACGGGTGCTTCTATGAGAATCCAATGCCTGGTGAGCTGAAGTGGAGCTGAGGCGGTGATGCTAGTGCTGGGGAGCAGCTGCCAATACAGATTGCTTGCCTGCCTCTCACTTCCTGCTGTGTGACCTGGTTCCTAACAGGCCACAGGGGTTGCAGACCCCTGATTTAGACCATCATGTTTCTCACATAAAATCTTAGGATATTTGCTTGATTATCATCCATGGAATCTGTCATAGTGTTCTGTTAAAGAGATCTGAGTTAGTAACCTTTTTCGTTCATTAGTGTGATGGATAAGTTAGGTGAAAATTTTATTAGGCCAACTGTGGTCGACTGTATGGGCTGAACTAGCTGGGTTAGTGTAAAATGTTTTCATGGACTACTGAGAGGTCTAAGGCAGGAAGAGAAGGTATGTGAAGGTTCCTTTCATTAAGCTTCATTCTTCTGTGAGTGTGGGATTCCTTGATTTCTAAACTATTCCCGGTTGGCAAAATATGAGTGTGCATTCATTTATATTGGTCACAAAATAAAAAGTCAGAGCTACAAATCAGAGATAGTTTAGCCACCACTTTTGACAGATGGTAATGATTAATATTTGTAAATGGCTTTGTAGTTTTGCAGCATACTTTTAAAAGTTTAAAAATTTTTCAGCCCTACTTGAAAAAGTTTTTTTGTCTGGCGTCACCCATCAAGTTAGAACTGTTAGAGTCCAGGTCTTCTATATGCTGGCTCACCATCTATGAGATTATTATTATTTTAATTTATAGATTTGGGAAAACTGGAGCAATGGTTTAATCATTTAATAACAGAGTATTAAAGTGTCATGGCCTTCTTAATTCAGACCTCAACCCACACTGCAGTAGAGGAATTCTGTCACTTGCTTTTTGAATTGTAGTTAAGGCTGGTTGTTATTTTATATATGTTTTTTCCTGTTTCCCCACTCTTATCAGTTCTAGAAATGTTTTTCTTAAAACAATTGCTAGGGTTTTGTTTCTATGAAGCTCCCTTTTTTGTGTGACTGTTTCAAGATGTTTATGCTTTTTGAGGTCTGTTTTCTTTGGGAAAAAAAAAAGAGATTTGCATCTGCTAACCTCAGAAATTCCTCCGTTTGCATCTTTTGTGGTTGAAGTCTGGGGGCTGGTTTTGACTTCTGGTTTACTGTATTCTTTATAATGAAAAAATTTGGGAAGCAACAGAGAAACTTTCAGGATTTTTTAAAGGCAGGAAGAGAGAAGAGGAAATGATTTAGAAATAATTATCATAAACCACGATTTACAGGCCTACCTCAGAGATATTATGGGTTCCTTTGCAGATTACCACAATAATGTGAGTCATTTTCTGCTGGTGGAGGGTTTTGCCTTGAAAAAACACAGTATCTGTATAACACAGTAAAATGAAGTGCAGTCAAATGAGGTATGCCTTATAAGTGGATAAACAATTTATAACAATTTACATGTATTTTAAAAATAAAACATTAGAATTACTTTCCAGGAATGTCAAAGGACTTGATTCTTTTCTCAGTTGTGTCACCTCTGATGCTCTTTTCCTTTTGTTTTTGTAGTTTTAGAATAATGACTCTTAATCATGTGTTAGCCTAGTTAGGAAGATAGATAGGTATTAAAGACAGTGTTTTACGTAGCATTTACTTGATAAAGATTTGTCATATTAATTATGAAAAGATAGAGGCTGCCTGTTCAGATTTTCAAAGAATTGTAGGTAACTATACATATAGATAGATTGATCTATATTATGTATTTTGGATATAAGACACAATACTTAACTTTTTAGAACTTAAATAAGCCTAATTCCACAACTTACCGAGTAAGTTAACAATGTGGGGTCTGTAGAAGGAGAAATAGCAGTGCTTATTTTCCCATACTCAAAAAGCTGAGGGCCTTCGACACATTACCTGTCTAATGTGAAAAAAAAAAAGCTGAGGGCCAAAGTCAGGTTTAAAGGTAAGATGGTGATGGGAGAGGTATTTTGTATTGCATTCTGATTATTTTATAATTTTAATTTGTAAAACTAAATTTTATGATAGTTCAGATGAACCTGTACTTTTTTGTTGTTAATAAATCTCAGTTTATTTAGCCATTTCTATTGATTCTGGATCACAATCTCTTGTTGAGAAAAAATAAAACAAGCATTTAGAAGTATTACCTGCCAAACTGACAACCTTCCAGCTTGTTGAACTCTAAGGTTCTGTCTGTCCCAATAATATTTCATCCCTTTCTTTGCTAAGTAATTACCTAATATTTTTCTCCCACCCCATTTTCTCACAACATTTGTATGAAACAGATTATTTCTCCTGCATATCTATTATGTGGAAAGTGATATTTAAGCATTTATAGTTTAATCTTTTAGAAGACTGTTTGGTGTTTTGTAGAGGATTGTTGGTTGGCTGATCTAGCTCTGTTGGCTGCTTAGCTCATTTGGTTATGAGTGTGGTGCATTTAATGAGGCCAAGGTCATTGAATCGGTTTCCTTAAGGATCAGTTAGCTTTACCTACTTTTGTGCTAGCCTCAGCTGACTATTCCACTCACAAATAAACCGGAGGTCATAGGGGAACATAGGCAAGAAAGTGAGGCCAGAGTAGCACTTCATCCTGTTCTTGATATATAATTAAATTAATAGGTATTTATTGTTTTTGAATACCCTTCAGTGCCAGGTACCAGATGGTATTATCCCCATTTTACAGATTAGGAAACTAAAAGTGCAGAGAATTTAAATAACATGACCTAGATCATCATATAGCAAGAATTGGAAGTCTGTTTTCCCTGTCTCTATAGTCCTCTAACAGTGATCTCATCCCAACCTTTTTGGCACCAGAGACTGGTGCTCCTATGAGAATCTAATGCCTGATGATCTGAGGTGGAGCTGAGGTGGTGATCCTAGCACTGGGGAGCAGCTGCAAACACAGGTTAAGCTTTGCTTGCTAAGCTGCCGCTTACCTCCTGTTGTGCAACCCAGTTCCTAACAGGCCATGGACTGGTACTGGTCCGTGGCCTGGGGTTTGGGGACCCCTGCTCTACCACACACCTCTCGATTATTGAAAGATAGGCTTGGTGATGGGACACTTGTTTCCATGGATGTGTGAGATACAGTTGCTGTCCTTGAGCTTATAGTCTTCTGACGAGTCATGCGTATAAACCAGTAACTGCAGAAAAGGATCAGTTCATTAAGAGAAGAGCAAATAATGGTTCAGGAGAGAGAAAGAGTTCTGTTCTCTAGCTTGGTAGTTTATGACTTGCAAAATGTACTATGAAGTGCTTAGCTCTGGGTGTGACCTTGAATGAAAACAATAGTCCGATTTATTTATTTATTAATTCAATGCTTGTTTGATATGTGTAAAAACACCTTTGGGTCTGTACATAAATTATAGAATCTGAAGATTGGAAAAAACATGGTTGAAAGTCAACCATGTAAGGAATGGTATTTTTCTCTCTCTAAAAATACACTTTGACTTATAAAGTACATATTTCTTATAGAGAATTTAGCAATTATAGAGAATTTAGCAATTATAGAAAGATACAGAAATAAATCACTCTTAATTCTCTTGTCCAGAATTAAGCTGTTAGCATTTTGATGTTTTTCTGCAGTGCCTTCCAGTTTAAAACATTTTTGTTGTAGTATACCTTAAATACAGATCCTAAGTATATAGCTTGAGATGTGTGTAACCGTCATCCAGGTTAATTCTTCTTTTTTTTAGTTTTAACTAGATGCGGGTGTATGTATGTATACTCTTCAATATTGTGATGAGTGAAATGCAAAAATTTTGACTTTTTTGGTTCTGTCATGAGTATTTCTCAATATCATGAAGTATTCTCCTGAAATTTTATTGATCCTAGTTAAGAATTAATTACAAGGAGCAGAAACTCATTCAAACAAGTTGAAGTAAAAATTGGGTTTATTTCAAACCATAACATTATATATTTATAAATAACATCTTAAGAGAATATCTCATATAAATACAAAGATCTTTCTGGTGAATATATGGAATACTTCAAATTTTTCTTTTTTCAAATATCTTTGTACATATATTTTTACACTTGGAGTCATTCTAGAGGATTAATTGCTAAAACTAGACTTTGTTGAATCCAAGGAATAATGCATATTTTAAATTTTATTAGCTCTTTCCAAATTGCCTACCTCAAAAGGTTAGACTCACCAACAGTGTTTAAGAATCTACCAATTTTTTCTCTACATCTGTGATAAAATGTTACTACTTTTCTAAACTGTTTCCCATGTGCTAGGAAAAAAATATCTGTTTTAATCTGAATTTATTTGTGAAGCTGAGCATTTTTTCTATATTTTGTATATATTTGTACATTTATTCTGTGAATTACCTGTTTAGATCCTTTGTTTATTCATGTATCTATTGTGTTTTTTATCTTTTTCTCATTGGTTTGTAGAAACTATTAGAAATTTTTAGATTGTCAGGAAATACTTCAAAAAAACTTGCAGTGAAAAAATATGCATATACGAATATATATTTATGAAATTGGGATTATAAGAGAAATATAATTTTGTATCCTGCCTTTTTTTTAGGGTTTTTATAAGAATTTATTTGAGCCAAACTGACCACATATGCTAGGGAGCAAGATCTCAAATGCTCCCTGTATCCTGTCTTTTTAATTTACTATTACACGTTGATCATTTTCTCGTTATTAAATGTGCCTTGAGTATTTTCTCATGCCATTAAATGTTCTTCATAAACATGATTTTAATAGTTATTTAATTTCAAAGTATGAACTGTAAAAGTTTTAATGATTATTTGGCACTTGGGTAGTTTATACTTTTTTATTATAAATAATTTACAATATACATATGTTATACAAATCTTTTAGTGTTTGTTGCTTTAATGTAACTATCACTAAGACAATTATTAAGTTAAATTAGATGACCCTTTAAACACATTTCAGATGTAATTATAATTTTCTTCTTAGAAGTGCCATGCCAATTTATGCTCACTCCTAGCTTGCCATCGTTTAATCGTGCGCTCACGCGCGCGCCTGTGTGTGTGTGTGTATTGTGTGTGTGTTTGGGGGGTGGTAAATTACGCATAATATAAAATTTACCATTTTATCCATTTAAAAATGTACAATGCAGTGGCATTTAGTACATTTCACAATGTTGTGCAGCCATCACTATTATGTAGTTTTATAACATTTTCCTCACCCCAAATAATATTTCATCACCCCAGAAGGAAACCCTGCACCCATTAAACAGTCACTCTCTAATTCCCTTTTTTTCAAGCTGCTGGTAACGACTAATCTGCTTTCTTTTTATTTGGATTTGCCTATTCTGGATATTTCATACAAATTTAATCATATAATATGTGGCCTTTTATATCTGGCTTCTTTCACTTAGAATAATATTTTCTAGGTTCATCCATCTTGTACCATAAATCAGTACTTCATTCCTTTTTATGGATGAGTAATATTTCATTGTATGGCTATACTACATTTTGTTTATCCATATTTATCTGTTGATGGACATTTGGGCTGTTTTCACTTTTTGGCTATTTTGTGAATA
Source organism: Eonycteris spelaea (assembly GCA_003508835.1). NCBI lineage: Eukaryota > Metazoa > Chordata > Mammalia > Chiroptera > Pteropodidae > Eonycteris > Eonycteris spelaea. The sequence continues at coordinate 1,872,926 of PUFA01000113.1, read as the reverse complement.
GTGCTGCCAAAAACATTCATTTGCAAGGTTTTGTTTGAACATCTGTTTGGGTATATACCTAGGAGTAGAATTGCTGGGTCATATGTGAACTATCTGTTTAATAAACCTTTTTAAGAACTACCAAACAATTTTCCACAGCAGCTACACCATTTTACATTCTTATTTCAACACATGGACGTTCCACTTCTCCACATCCTAGCTAATACTTCTTTTCACATTTTTTGATCTTATTTTTTAATATGTATTTTTTAAAGCAATTTATTAATCCATTATATTTGTATTGTGAATTGGCTTTTATGCTCTTTATAATTTCTCTTGCTTATGTTTTTTTTGGGGGGGGGAGAATGGGGAGGCTTGAGATTGGGGTGTTTTTGAAGAGTAGTTATGGATCTCTTTTGCTTAGGAAAGCTGGTGAGTTTGCTACAGAAGTAGGGTGGGTAAAAAAATTTGATTTGGAGGTATATTAGTTTTTTATCGCTGTTGCAGCAGAGTATCACAAACTGGATGGCTTAAAACAATAATAATTTATTTTCTCTCTTCTGGAGGCCAGAAGTTCAAAATCAAGGTTTTGACAGGCTTCACTCTCAGAGGCTATAGAGGAGAATAATTCTTCTCTCCCAGCTTTTGGTGGCTGTCAGCATTCCTTTGCTTCTGGCCACATCACTCACATCTTTACATCACCTTCTTTGTGTGTGTGTGTCATCTCCATGTGTCTGTCTTATAAGGATACTTGTCATTTGATTTAGGGCCCACCCAGCTAAGCCAGGATGATCTCAAGATCTTTGATTACATCTATAAATATCCTTTTCAAATAAGATAACATTTACGATCTGGGGATTAGGATGTGGACATACCTTTTTTGGGACCACCATTCAACTCACTACAGAGAGTCTAAAGGGTAGGTCTTGGATTTCTTCAGGTGTTAGCAAGAAGCAGAGAGGAGTAAAAGGGAGAGCCTAAGAAAAATGTTTAAGGAGAAAGAGACTAATTCACCAGTGCTGTATACTGTTACACTTGATATTCAGAGATGCCATAGGATTTTAGGATAAAAATGGCTTAGATCTAATTTTATTTAACAGAAACCATGTAACTCAGACAAAAATCAAACTTTCGTTATAGTGGAATATTCTTTATAATAAAACTATTTCTTTAGCAGCATAGTGATTTTGGAACCAGTTAGATACGTTGTCATTGTCATCAGGAATTATTACTATCTAGGCCTTGTATTTACACTGTATTCTTTTAAAATAGTCAACATAGGTCTCATAGAAAAGAATTAAGAGCTGGTTAGAATTTCCAAACCTTAATTTTACAGAGGAAGAAAGTGTGGCTGGAGGGTTCTGAGTAACTTCTCAGAGTTCTCATAGCTGGCTAGTGTCAGAGCTGAGACTTGAATTTGGGGTCCCTTAATTCCTAGGTGATCGTTTTTTTCCCATGATACAGTATACAAACTGCATGCTGTTAGGGAAGTAGTGACTTGCAAAAAAAAAATAAATAAATTTTAACTAACTAAAGCTGAGGTTCCTTATTGGGGTAGCAAAGGATATAGTATAGCCTAAAGGTTATATCTATCCCTTGGATTTGATCCAGACCCTCCATTTACTATTTGTGTGACCTTGGGCAGTTTAATTCTGTGTTTTAGTTTCTTCATCTTTGAAGTGGAAATAGAACCTATCTCACAGGGTTTTGGTAAGATTAAATAAATTACTAAATTAAATGGCTTGGAGCAGTGTCTGGCATATAATGAGTATCCATTAAATGTTCACGATTTCTAACATTTTTATTCTTTGTATCACTTAACTTTCTATGTAATTTTGACATGGATGAGAAGTGGAGATAGGGTAATAGTACTACACACATGATGGTGTTTGGGCCTGTTAGCAACCAAATGAGAGAAGTTCTATTATCCCCATTTTATAGATGAGGAAGCTGAGGTACAACATAGGTAAATAACTTGCCTAAAGTTATACAGCTATTATGCGGAAAGATTGGGGTTCAAACTCAGATCTGTCAGAAACTAGAGTTTACTTTTTTAAAGTTAAATTTTATTAAATATATATACAATAAAGCACACACATCGAAGTATATTGCACTATGATGTAGTTTTATAAACTGAGCACATCCATGTTGCCAGCACCCCAGAATCCTTTCTTGTGTCCCTTCCAGTTTCTGTTTGCTATCTCACAAAAGTTACCACTGTCCTGACTTCGAATAGCATAGAGTAGTTTGCCTGTCTTTGTACTTTACAGAAATGTATTCATACACTGTGTGCTCTTTTTCTGTCTGGTTTCTTTCACACAACATTATGTTTGAGAGATTCATTCCTACTGTTATTGGTAGTTTTAGATTGTTTGTTCTCACTGCTGTATAGTTTTCCATACCACAATTTCTCTCTCAACTCTGTTGGTGACATGTGAATAGTGTTCTAGATTTTTAGTATTACAATAGTTATATGTTACAAACATCATTTTATGTGCCGTGTGTGTGTGTGTGTGTGTGTGTGTGTGTGTGTGTGTGTGAACATGCCTTTTGGTCTATTGAGTACCTAGGGATGGAATTGCTGGGTCATGATGTATGTTTGGCTCTAGCAGATACTGCCATATTGTTTTCCACAGTGGGTTGTTTCAGTTTCCATTCTCATCTGCAGTCCATGAGGTTGTAGGTTACACCTTATCCTCACCAACGCTGGGCATCTCCTTCCTTTTTATTTTAGCCATTCTGGTTGTTACAGGGTAGTATTGTATTACTTCAAATTTCTGGATGACTAATGAAGTTGAGCACCTCTCAAAAGTTTTAGACACTGGTATATCCTCTTTTGCCATTTTTCTTTCAGGCGGTCTTTTTTCAATTATTGATTTAATGGAATTCTTTATATCTTCTGGATGTGAGTCTTGTCAGTTATAGTATTGAAAATATCTTTTAATCTCTGTGTTTACATTTCATTTTCTTAATGGTGACTTACTTTTGAGGAACATGTTTTTAGTTGTAGCCCAACTTATCAGTTTTCTTTATGTTTAGTGCATTTTGTATTCTTTTTGAGGGTCACAAAGATGTTCTGTGTTTCTTCCTAAAAATTCTATTGTTTCATCTTTCACTTTTAGATCTGCAATCCCAGAGTTAACTCTTTGTACTGCCTGAAAAAAGCCACTCCTCCTTCTTTTGTGTGTGTGCCATTTTTCAGCATGCTACAAAGTGAAAGAGAAACATTTCCATTGCTTTCACAGCTGGGCCTGAAGTACAACAAGGCTTTTGATACGACCAGTACAGTACAGGGCTTTTAATACACACTTAGTAAAACAACTGCTAATCTTTGTGCTTTGATCTAGTACTAATTGGTAAAATTTTAGTGGTTAGGAAACTGTAAAAAAATTTTATTACTATAAAAAGTCTTAAGGGTAAAGAAGATTTTTTCTGTGATTGAGGGTAACCTGACAGATTTTTAAATCTCTTGTGTGCTCTGAGGAAGAAGAGGCTGTGGGGTGGTCCCTTATTTTAAGCTGAGAAATTTGGACTTAAAGACATGTCAGTGTTCTGGGTATAGCCATGTTTGCTACTCTAGGCTCTTCTTCGGTTTGTGTTCTGTGAAGGAGATGTTGTCATTTTCATGAAGTAGAGACTTCCTTCTTGGGAAGCATTTAGAAATTTCCAGGGCATTTTTGTGTCTTGCATATATGGCTGTCCTTTTGGGAGGAGAAGGGCTAATATTTGTTGAGTACCTCTTGTGCTCCATGTAAGTATGCCCCATATGCTTTACATATGTTAACTCAGTCCTCTCAATAGGCCTGTGAAATAGGTATTATTATCCCTATGTTACAGATAAGGAAACCAAGGTTTATAGAAGAGAGACCTTGAGTAGGTTACTTAAAATTCAACAAGACATGGAAGTAGTATTTGAATCTAGAATTGTCAGTGTTTTAAGTCCTGTTTCTTCCACTGTAGTATATAAACTACAGGATATACTATTGCACCTTTCTAGTTTCTTCTGGATGCGTAGCATCTTCAAATTTGTGAGACTTGTCTAACCTGAGAGATAGAAGTTTACTCAGATGTGTTCATGAATTCCAGGAGAAGTTAATTTTGAATTATACATTTTTATGCCTCTATAGCATTTAGCATAGAGCTGTGTACATAGTATGAACTCCATTGAGTATGGAATAATGTAGTAATATAGCAGAATGACTGATTGTGGGGTAGACAGGGTCTCAATCTTATGGTGGCTGAGTGGAGTAAAACATCACTGATTGCTTATATTTATAGCTTAGATTTGTTGAGAGGGAGAGTGTACAATGTGAGGTTTGAGGTAAATTGTTTTTGATTAAATGTCCTGTTAGTTCAATAAATATTTGTAGGTTGATAATGGTGATGAATTGTGGGGATATTTTTACTGTTAGGGAGAATTTAAATTTTTGGTTTGGCACATTTTCTTTTCCTTCTCTATGGTAACAGAGGTGTGTTTATTTTCAGAATTCTTTAGACTCATTTTGTAATAGATTGGCTAGTTAGGTTTCTGCTGCTGTTGTAAGAACTGTTATAATTAGCATCTTTGCTTCCTCTAACAGTTTTATGGGTTTGTTTTGAAAACCCTAAAACAAAACAAAACAAAACAAAACAAAAAAAAAAAACGTACAACAGAAGAAACTTTTATTCTGCTAAATATTTCTTCAAGAAGGGTATCTTAAAATACTCTAAATGTGGAATTCCAAATAATCACATTTTTCAAATATCTTTAAGACTAACGTGGCCCCAGAAGTCTCTGCCCTTCTACCCCCACCCCCCATTTTACAGAAATTATCTATAAATTGGAAAGGATAGAACTGAAATGGTAAGATGAGACTGAAACCTGAGATCATTAAGCATTTATGTAGGAGCATTTAATCTTAGAATGAATTCAAGTTTCCTGACCCAGACAAATTACAGCCCACAGTTCTGAAGGAATTTTGGGGTGAGATCATTTGCTTGCTGTCTGTAACCTTTAAGGAATCATGGAATTGCCACAGAAAGACATATTTTCAAAACAGAAGAAGAGAAGAGCTTGACATATTCCTTGTCAAAATCTTTAATGGCTTAAAGATATGGTATGAGGATTTAGAACAGGAATGTGATTGATTATAAAGAGCCAACATGGGCCCACTAAGAATATGTTAGATCAGACTATCTACATTTTCTTTATTAGGAGAGTAGACTAGTAGAAGAGAGAACACTGTTAGGTATCATTTCTGGACTCAGGAATGTTTTCGATGGGAATGATTAGGATATACTTGGGGATAAGAGATTTGAATTGTATGATGAAACAGGTGCTGCAAAAGTAGAAAGGAGATGTAACTTAATAGCAGTACTAAAACGTAAGGCTTTTAGTTGGCCATGCATTTGATTTACAGCAAAAGTGTGATTTAGTTGATAAAAAGTAGAGATTTTATCTTGCATTAATAAATGAGAGAGTGGATAGTCCTGTTTTAAACAATGTTAATTAGACCACACCTAGATAGAGTACTGATCGCAATCCTAGGAGCTAAGGTGGTAAAGGAACTGAAAACTCTTGTCACATGAACTACAGTCGAAGGAGCAGGTTTATATTATGATCAGTAAATGCCTCTGACAGTACTTCCCACAGAAGAATCCCAGAAGAACTTGGACGAGAAATGGCAACATTCTTGGAATACTGTAGATTTTGATAGCATTCACTTGAATAATTGTAGTTTTACTAACAGGCAAAGAAGGGTATATAGTTCATTCTAGGCAGGGAATTACATCTACCAAAGAAAAAGGCATGAAAAAGCATGTCATATTTGAGAAACTACAAGGTGAGTTAATACAATAATGTGTAAAGAGGGAGAGAGGAGGAGATGGGGAGTGAGTCAGGGGAAGTTGGCAGGTGCCTTATATGAAGGTGGAGAAACTGGAGCCCATAACGATAGAAATGATTTGAATGTCTTGTTACTAGGCCTAGAATTCCAGGTGTTCTCTGTTATTTCCTTTATGGAAATAAGCTCTCTCTTTCATTTTCTTTATGTTTGTGTTTTTCCATCTGCATGTTTTTATTTGATAAATTTGACATGTTAAATTTTGTAAGTTTAAAGTGTACAGTCTGTTACTTTGATACATTTACATATTGTAATATGATTGCCATTGAAACTTTATCACCTCACATCTTTATAGTACAATATTATTGGCTGTATTCATTATACTGTACATTAGATCTCTATGGCTTATTTACTACTTGGTACAAGTTTGTACGCCTAAACACCATTAATATATCCCCCCACTCTCATCTCTGGTAACCACCTTTTTTTTTTTTTTTTTTACAAGTTTGACTTTTAGGTTCCACATGTAGTGATAGCATGCAGTACTTGCCTTTCTGTGTTTGACTTATTTTGCTTAGCATAATATGCTTATAGTCCATCCATATTGTTGTAAATGGCAGGATACCCTCCTTTCTCATAGCTGAATAATATACATTTTGTGTATATATCACATATTTTTTATCCATTCATCTGTTGATGGCCATTTGGGTTTCCTTTGGGTATATACCCAGAAGCAGAATTTGGTATATCATATGGTAGATATATTTTTAAGTTTTGAGGAACCTCCATATTGTTCTCCTTAGTAGTTGGACTAATTTACATTACCACCAACAGTTGTGAGTATTCCCTTTTCACCACATCCTTGCCAGCACTTAGATGTCAGCTTGACAGATGTGTGTCCTGCAGGGTATTCAAATGGGTTGAAAGAGAGTCAATATCTACTCTTGAAACCTTGCTACCAAAATTCTGTTTCTAACTGTGGTTTGGAGCAGTCCTGTCTGAATAGGTTTTCAAACCCCAGTCTCTTCTTAAAACTGGATACATTTTAGAATTACTAGGTGCCTGAGTTGGACGAGGTATGGTGCCTAAAAGATGTCAAGCAGGAGCGGATTATCAATAAAAGTAACAGCTCTATATACGTATCTAAAGTTATCTGACAAAGACAATATGTTAGGAAAGAAAGTGAACAAATCTGCCTCAAGGGGGAAAACATAGTGTTAACATCATTTCTATTGCTCCTCCATTGAAAAGCCTAGTGGGCAGCCTTCCTGGGTTAGTTAGTGCCTTAAAGAAGCCTGTGGCCTGTCCAAGGTGGGGGCAGCTTGCTGCCTGTATTCTGGGTATTTGAGAGTGTCTGACTCCTGAGCCATAGTCAGCTGTGATGTGGGGCCAAGGTACCGCTGTCTCTTCAAGGAGCAGTTTCCATCTTCACTTTATGCTGTAGGAGCTATAAATTTACTTCAATTTCTTATGTAGAAGTGAGGGAGAGTGATGGGGAGAGTGTAGCATTAGATGGTTTTTGTAGCTACCACAACTCTGCTAACCTTATTGTTTTTTTAAGTGCTGGTAATAATGAAGTAGTCACCCAGAAGTGACAGGAGATGATCTCTGATTTGTACAAGGGCTCAGAAATTCTCTGGAAGACAAAGAGAATTGAAATGCTGGGGTGCAAGTGAGTTGAGACAAAAACACAAGTTAGTTTTTCAACTGGCACCAAAAATGGAAGTGTGTGTTAGTAGTAATATTATTATGGGCAGTCTGTTCCAGGAGTGTTTGTAACAAGAAAGATGCAGTGAGATCTTTTGGTGCATGAAGTAAACTGATTATAGCATGAGTGGCACTAATTGGTGACTAATGTCACCAATAGGGTCAATTCTAAGATATCTCAGAATGCCAGTATGCAATGGATAGCATAATAACCTGGTTATATCCATTCCCAGAGGAAAAGAATTTCATCACTTGGGGTAGATGATGTGCATTAGACTATAGGATTGGTGTCAGTGTGGTCAGGTGAGGCAATCCCTGTTATACTTTGTCTTGGGGCTGGAGGGAGATATAGCTCAGCTGCCTTCAAAGAGTTCTGTCCATAGTATAGCTTTGAATGCTTGAAATGTATTGCCTGCAGCCTCTGCTTTAAAACCTTGACAGTTGTTAAAACATTTTTAAAATTTTAATTTAAAAATGTGTGTTTTAGAAAATTAAACTTGGATTTCAGATAATCGTAGATTCATATACAGTTGTAAGAAACGATACAGAGATTTACCTAGTTTCCCCCAATGGTAACATCTTACAATGTGGTAGTATATTATCACTATGGTGATATTGACATTGATACAGACGAGATACAGAACAGATCACCACAAGAATTCCTGTGATTGCCCTTTTATAGGCACATCCACCACCATCCTTGACCTCTGGCAACTACCAGTCTGTTCTTCATTTCCATAATTTTGCATTTCAGGACTGTTATATAAATGGAATCAGTGGTATGTAGCCTTTTCTCACTCTTCTAGAGCAGGTCTGAAGGTGATGAATTCTCTTAGTTTTGTTTTACTTGAAAATGTTTTTATTTTACCTTCATTTTTGAAGGATTTTTTTTTCTGTTTATAGAATTCTGGGTTGACAGGGTTTTTTTTTTTGTTTTTCGTTTTTCTTTCCGTACTTGTAAAGTACTGTTCCATGTCTTCTAACCGCCATTGTTTCTGATGAGAAGGCAGTGGTAGTTTTAATCATGTTTTTCCTCCCTTAAAGTAATGCATCCTTTCCCTCTGGCTCTTTACTTTTTTTTCCTCCTTTTCCCCTTAAAGTTTACTATGATATGCCTTTTTTTTTTTTTTTTTTTTATTTATCCTGTTTGGGATCCACTGAGCTTCTTGAATATGTAAATTTATATCTGAAAAAGAAAAACACAGTTTTTTCCTTTCTGTGAGGGAAAAACCCAGTTTTTCCCTTCAGTTTTTCTCTACTGTGTATCTCCTTTACTACTGCATAGAACATTTCACTTCTGACACTTTTGGTCACCTAATGTATATAGGTTTTCCCTGCAACAAGCAATTCTCTGGACACCAGTTGGGTGTCCTACAATTTTACTCAATTCCAATACTATCTATCAGGAGATAGCATCAGATCCCACAGGTTAAGGGCTCAGTTTTATGAGACTGCCCCCACACCCCACTTCAGATACCAGTTGCAAGCTTAGGTTATCACTCGTGCTTCTAACCAACTGGTTATAGATCAGAGATTCCAAAGACCTCCTCCTTGGGTTTGATTAATTTGCTAGGTGCCTCACAGAACTCAAGGAAATATTTACTTATATTTACCAGTTTATTAAAGGATATCATAAAGGGTACAGATGAACAGCCAGATGAAGAGATACATAGGACAGGGTCTGACAGGGTCCCAAGTGCAGGAGCTCTGTCCTTGCATAGTTGGGGTGCATCACCTTCCCAGGGCGGTTGTGTTTGCCTACCTGGAAGCTCTCTGAACTCCATATTATTGGGATTTTATGAAGGCTTCATTAGGCATGACCAGTTATTAACTATTTCTAGTCCCTTTTCCCTCTCTGTAGAATGAGGAGTGGGGCTGAATATTCCAAGCTTTTAATGGTTTGGTCTTTCTGGTGACCAGTCCCCATCTGGGAGCCATCGGGGAGCCCATTCAGAGTTACCTCAATAGAACAAAAGATGTTCTTGATGTTTTTATCACTTAGGAAATTACAAGGGTTTCAGGACTCTGTGCCAGGAACTGGGAGCAGAGACATAAAATACATATTATATTATTTCACAACATCTTTTACCAAATTTGGGAAAATTTTGATCATTCTTCAAATACTGTTTTCTATCTCATTTGCTCTTCTTTCTTTCTGGGGCTCCAGTTGTATGTATTTTAGACTTATTATCCCACAGATCTCTCAGGTCCACTCTTCTGCGGCTGCCCCCCTCCACCTAATTTTTCTCTCTAAACTTTTTTTCTCTCTGTTTTTCAGATTGGATAATTTTTGTTGATTTATTTTTAAGTTCACTAACTTCTGCATCTCCAATCTGCTGTTAAGCCCGTCTACTGAATTACAGTGTCTGTTTCTCTTTTGGGATCTACAATTTTTTCATTCATCATGATCTAGCTGTTTTAAAATCCTTTTCTGCTAAATATATTTGCAAGCAACACCTCCGATAAGGTCTAATCTCCAAAATATACAAAGAACTCATATGACTCAATAACAACAACAAAACAAATGATTCAGTCAAAAATGAGCAGAGGACCTGAACAGACACTTCTCCCTATAGCACATACAAATGGCCAACAAATACATGAAAAGATGCTCAACATCGCTAGCTATTAGGGAAATGCAAATCAAAACCACTGTGAATACCATCACACACATGTTAGAATAGCTATAATCAATAGGACAAATAATAACAAGTGTTGGAGAGGATATATAGAAAAAGGAACCCTCATACACTGCTGGTGGGACTGCAAATTGGTACAGCCACTATGGAAAACAGTATAGAGGTTCCTCTAAAAACTAAGAATTGATCTACCATATGATCCAGCAATCCTTCTACTGGGTATTTACCCCAAAGACTTGAAAACCCATATCCAAAAAGATATTTGCACACCGATGTTCATAGCAGCATTGTTCACAGCTGCCAGTACATGGAAGCAACTGAAGTGTCCTACGATAGATGATTGACTAAAGAAGCTGTGATACATATATACATGGACTATTGCTCAGCCATAATAAGAGACGAATACTGCCATTTGCAAAAACATGATGGACCTCGAGATAATCATGCTAAGTGAACTAAGGCAGACAGAAAAAGTTAAAAATCACACGATATCACTTATATATGGGATATAAACCTAAAAGCAACAAATGAACAGGCCAGCCAGAGACTCAGGGACATGGACAATGGGCTAGTGGTTACCAGAGGGTGGGATTGGGGGAGAGGGGAGAAGTAGATGGGATAAAGGGAGTCAAAATAGGGGGGTAGAGGGAGGGAAAAGTGGGTAAAGGGGATCAAATGTATGGCAGCTGAAGGAAATGACTTTGGGTGGTAATCACAGAATACAATATATAGATGTCAAGTCATAATGTACAACTGAAAATTATATAATTGTATTAACCAGTGTTACCCCAATAAACTTAATAAAAATAAAATAATTGTCTGCTAATTCCAATGTTGGGGGTCAACTCAGGCTTGATTTCTGTTGATTAACTTTTGTCTTGAGAATGAGTCATGTTTTCCTATTTCTTAAAAAAAAATTTTTTTCCTTTTTTTTTAATGGTACATTGGTTAATGAAATCTGCTAAGTTTCAGGTATACAATTTAACAGTAAGGCATACATATATATATTGCATTGTGTGTTCACCTCCCCTAGTTAGATTTTCCTGTTTCTTATATGCAGTTTTGGATTGTGTCTTTGACATGAGTATGCTGTGTTATAGAGACTGGATTCTGTTACTTTCTAACAAAGCATTGACTTTTGTTTTGCTAAACTCTATTCCCCTGTAGTGAGCAGCAGTTTAAATTTAAATTCAGTTCTTTTAGTCCTAACTTGGTTGCTTGGGTTCTGTTCCATGCATGCGTGCATGCATGCATGGTTTAGGGATCATCCACAGATTTGGGCAGAGTTAACATAAGTTTGGGGGTACCTCCTTTCGGTTTTCTCTGGAATTTCCCTCCTTCACTTACCAGCTGCAGTGGTTGCCTTATTCTTCAAACTAGTAAGACTATATGGGTTTTTATCTGAATTTTAGCCACCTCTCATGGCACGGACTGAGACCTGCCTGACCAAAAGCCAAAAAAGGGGAAACCAGTGTAGTTACCTTCTTCCAAGTGTTGACCCTCCTTCTTCCTTCAGAATCTGCCTGCTTTTCATTCTCAGTACCTTCAGGTGGTTTTTTATATTTTACCCAGAGTTCACAGTTTTGTGTAAGAGAGTTGGTCTCATAGAAACTACTTTGACATGACTGGAAGCAAAACCTCCATCGTACTAGATGAGAATTATTCGTTGACAAAGGAAATAATGGTTACTTTTATTTTGCTTGAATCTAAGGTAACACTATATGCTCTGGAGAAGCTTTGTATAGTCAATATAAACCAGGTTGAGATTTGACTGTATTGAGTCTTTATCAGGTAGCTGTTTGGGACATGCCTTTTCATATCTGTTCTACCATTTCAAAACCATCATTGTTTCTCACAGACGTAATACATTTACTATAAATGTGCAACTTTGAGATTTTGGTTAACATTTTCTGATAACCTTTCAGATTACTTAAAACAGAAATTTTGAGGTCGATATCTCCCCCTTTTTCTTTTATCTTGTTCACTTGTGTATATGTTTAAAGGGACAGAATTTTGTATCCAATCCACATAAATTCTCATGATAGGGAAAGAGAAAATGTTGTTCTAATTTGAGTCAGCATCAACCTAGAAAACAGTTATTTAGTAGTGAATATATTTTATTTTAGACTGTATGAAAACCTACCCATTTAGGTTAATCTGTAAGTGGTCAAAACATTTCTTGCCCAAATTAGAAGAAATATTTGCAGCTGTGCTTTCTAACCTTTTTAGGTCATGGGACCCTTTGAACTGATGAAAATTATGTTCCCTTACCAGAAAAATGCACATATCTTCATACAAAATTTTGTAAATAATTTCAGAGAGTTTAGGGGTTCCTTTGCAGCTTCTCAGCATAAGAATCCCTCATTTAGAGTTATTCTAATCAAGCTAGTACCAATAGGCTAATCGCAACACAAATGTCTGTTTGTTTCTGGCTTGGGCAAAGCAGAACAAATAAACAAAGAATCTGTTAGAAGTCCTGTAAGGCATGCAGGCTTTAAAAAATCTGCTGATTGAACTATACTTTCCTGATGGCAGATTCACAAAGCTAGATCGACACCTTAGTTGATTAATTTTTAAGCAGCTGTTAGAAATGGACCTCAGTCCTAATATCCAGACCTGCCGATATTTGTGTACTCCGTGTGCGTTGGGCAAATAATTCATGGTTGTTTCTAGACAGTAGGACAGTGTGATTGTAATGTCATATTCCTAATATTGTTTGAATTTTCAAATGTCTAAATAATTGAGGATTAGCCTGTGACACATGCACAGATTTCAGGAGGTGGGGCTGTGTAGCTTCTCCCAAGGCATTAAGTCTGTGCTACTTATTCTCCAAACTCAGCCCTCAGTAAATGATGAAAAAATGAATTATTTTTAAATAAAAAGATCTTAGATTTGTAAATGTCTTTTTCTGTTACTGTTACTTTTTACAGGGTGGCTGTAATGAACATGACCTGTTCTCAGGACCCTCATAACTTTTCTTTATATAACTTCTTTCCCCTCGCAGTGAAAATATTATGCTCCTGCTTCTGGTCAGTCTGAAACATAGAGGGCTTTTGTCTAAGATTGGCACTCTCTGTGGTGCCTTTACTCAGAATCTGACTCTATCTTTAACAAGATTTCTTTAGTCAGCTTGTTTGAAGAAGGAGCAGGAGGTGGAGAGGTGTTGGTGGGGACAGAAGATGTAAAGACTACTCCCTGTGATTCATAGCCTCCCACTCTTTATCTACACTTCAGGTCAGCTTATAATATTCACCTCTGGCTTCATCTCCTTTGTCCCATCCTTTTAATGTTCATTATGTCTTAGGGGGCACCTCATAGCCATCTTAGGAAAATATCCTTCTCTACAGGCTTTCATATAGGACAGAGGTAACTGCCCATATTCTTGTATACAGCATGTCCTCCAAATAATGTTAATGTTATTTCAGTATAACATTGATGAGGGAAAGAATTGATTTTGGGCTGGGGTTACTGTCTGTGTGAATTTAGCATGTTCTTCCCATGTCTGCGTGGGTTTTCTCTGAGTATTCTGGTTTCCTGGAGTATGTCCCACATTCCAAAGATCTTCACGTTAGGTGAATTAGCATGTCTTCATTGCCCCAGTCTAACTACCTGGTGATGAAAGGGTGAGTCCTGCCTTGTACCCTAAGCTGCGGGTATAGGCTTCAGCCACCCATGACCCTGAACTGGAATAAGCAGGTTGAGGAAGAATTATCTTACTTGTTTTTGTTAATCTTTCTTAAATGTATGTATAACTCACATTTTTTCAGTATTTAATGTTAGAAGTGTTTTGAGTCTTTATTTAGAAGTTTGGGGATGTTTTTGTGACCAGAAATATGCTGTAGGAACTTAACTCTAGTTTATATCCATTAACCTATGGTAAAATTTGTTTCATTACATGTCTTTTTGTTTAAAGTCGCAGTTTCCAAGAATCTATTGATGGCATTAAGTGAGGACTTACTGTATGCTTCTATATTTTCTGGTTTTTACTAAGGGGATTTTCTAGTCTGGTAAGGAAGAAATGAGCAAACTGACAAAAGCGAAGAAACTTAGCAAGAAGACATCCTTATCTTCTCTCAGAGCTGAATGCAGTTTAAAAATACATTCTGAGGATCTCAGACTGTAGACAAAATCATTGTGCTGTCTGCTTGCCATTTAATTACTTTGTACTGTAAGTGCAGGCTTGTCATGGGTGGGTTCTTTGCAGGTGTTCCTGGGCTCTGAGACTAGCTCTGCATAACTGAAGGGCTTTGTTGCTACTGTTGGTACCAGCTGCCTGCTGATTTTGCCAGTCGTCCTTAGTGAACATTACCAAATATATTTTGAGAGATGAAATTTACTGGAAAAGTTTCAGAAGAATCAGTTTGGAAGGGATCAAGAAATAAGAATTGAAACTGTGGTACTTGCTTTACTAACAGAAAGAAGAGTGGGTCTTGTCAGAAGTTAAAAATTATGAATAAGTGGGCTTCTGATGATGACAGACATAATCTGAGAGAAAATGGAAGTGAAAGTTTAGTTGTAAAAGTGGTAACTTTCTGACTGAAATCATTAGTTTCTGCCTTAGAATTATTACAAAAGCTTTTAAAGAAACTTTTGTGATGTCTCTGGGATGATGTAGAGTGAAGGACGGTCTGACTTTAGGTTCATCCCAATTCTGTGTTGGTGAAGAATGCATTTTCCTTAGTAATCAACAGCCCCTTTGGGTTTCAAACCAACTTAGAAAAACTATAGTTGGAACAGAATTTATTCTATCAGCTAGAGCATGTGAACAGGGTCCTGTGCAAGTGTGCTCTCTCTGAATGGTTAGACCAAATAGACTGAAGATCTGGAGCTTCCCTGATAATAACCCCACCCTGAGAAGTGGTTATTTTTCCTATACATTTGACGGTAAAGTCCTTGAGGATAGGTGCTTCATTCGGTTCATCTCTATCTCCCACAATACTTAAGGCCCTTGTGTAACATGATTATTCAACAAATAGGTATAGAATTCAATTGAGTTGTCCTTGTTTGTGTTTCCTACGTATGTATCTATGACTCCTACTAAATTTATTTGTTTGGAATATTTAGGCACATTTAATATGTCCCCCACTCGGTAACCCCTTAGGAAAAGCAGTATTTGAGGCAGCATACTTTTGGATAAAGCACTAGTGACTTTATTGATATCTGTTGAGCTCGCCATCTGATTATACTGTTGTAATGTTTTTCAAATTGAATTGTGAGTATTAGTGGGTCTGCAGTTAACATATTTGGTTTTAACAGAGAGAAATTATGAGAGGACATCACATAGTAAGGGTAAGTATTTTGAAATTTTGTTTTAGGTAAATTTATATATACACATCATGTGTGTTGCTTCATGATGAAAAATTTGTTTCATACTGGAGTCATGGTCAAAAAATTTGAATCACTGCTTTATCATAACACTCTGTTATTTCATTTGTCGTATAGCATTATGCCAGTATATACAGGCTTCTAAAGCCAGGGATGGTGCCAGCCCTTTCATTGCCAGTACAACTGAAGGTAAAAACAAAACAAAATTGAGAATATCCAAAGCTTTCTGGTGGCTCTTACATATGTCTCTCCAGTGACATTTTGTACCCTTTGACATTCTAACTTTCTTGTACCTTTTTTGACTAGTAGATTTTTCATTTGTATTCCTCTAGGTGGTGGGTTCTTTGGTTCTTCCTCTTTTCACTTTAATGCTCTTACTTTAATATGCTGTAATGTTTTTAGGAGAAGGAAGGGGAAAACAAAGGAGAATTTCAGAAATTTCAAATGATTCTGAATTGACAAAATAGCTTTTTTAGATTTACCTTGAAATTTGCTTTCTTACTGTTCTTGAATCTTTTGGCCCCTTTGTATTTTTTCAGAGATCATAGAAATGCATACTTTATTCAGAACTTAAAAACATTTAGGCTTCTCTACTGTTATCAGTTGACTTTAAGCAAACTCAATGTGGCTTTCAGGAAAAAAAAAGACATGGATATAATCCTTTATCATTCCTTGTGCTTTCTCCTCTTTCTCCCATTAAGGTTAACCATTGAGTTTGTAGTAACCATTTTCATTTTAATGAAAAAAACGATAGGTGGTTGTGTCCAGTATTAACCATGCTAAACTTTTCAGCTTTTTTACTTACCTAAGAGCTTTAATACTTTTCCTGTTCTTAGATGGTTGGCATTTCTGTATCTTGCTTTGCCTTCATTTCTCTACCTTGCTGGACTATCAAGCTCAGACATTCATAACCCTGTGATTTCAAGGGACTTTGTGGAGATGATTTACGTCATTCTTTTTTTTGCAGGAGAAAATTTTGAACAGACTCCATTGAGACGAACATTTAAGTCTAAGGTCCTTGCACGATATCCTGAGAATGTAGAATGGAATCCCTTTGACCAAGATGCAGTGGGAATGGTTAGTATTTGTTAACTACAAATAGGAGAATTTACAAAGTAAATTTTGAAAAAGGGGTTATATGCATAACGTTCATGATTCTGCATTTTTGATCAACATACCAAATATTCAGAATGCATATGTTAATACTAAAAGTCACAGTCTGTTTTTATGATGTCAGATAAATACATAGTAATGGGTTAATGAACTTTTTTTTGTGGTACTGAGCTTTGGTTGCTTATAGCATTGAAATTACATGAAGAATGAGGTTAATCACTTTTATTTCAATCTGTGTTGTATATATCTGAGTGATATGGTAGAAATTGATATTTTTATTTCATTATAATTTTAGATAAGACATAGAAAAATGAATAAGCTAACGTTTATTGAATGTTCAGCTTGTACTAGGCACTGTGATAAGCATTTTACATGAATTTATTTAATCCTCATTATACTCCTTATGTAGATAGTATTAAATAAAACACACACAAACATATACGTATTTTATAAATGAGGAACTAAGATCTAAAGAGGTTAAGTAATGTATTCAAGGTCACATGGCTAAGAAGCAGTTGAGCCAGAGTTTGAAAACCCTACTTTGGTTCCAGAGCTTTATTCTCAAACACATCTTTGTACTGCCTCTAATAATTTTTAATAGCTTTTTATAATTTTTAGAAGATGATCTTGTTTGATGTGTACAATAACCCTGTAAGGTAGGCGGAGTCTTTATTTCACAGATGAGATACCTGAGTCTTAGCCTTAAGTTTTTTGATGTCAAGTCCAGTGCTTTTTTCATTTTAACATGCTGTATTCTGGAAACACCTAGGCTTTGGGAAGTCAAGTTCAAGGCTAACATAATGTAGATCCTTGTTTTTTTAACCCAGGCTGCTGGTAGTTCATTTGTATAGTCAGGTTTATGTAAAACAAAAATGGAGACTGATTGATTCAGGTCAATTTGATCAGCTACCCAAGTTTCTTTATATAATTCATCAGCGTTAAAGTGGAAAAGGTACATCTTTATCCTGATTATGTCATCTCCTTGCTTTATGTGAAATAACCATCTCTCTCTCTCGTTTTTTTTTCTATGAACAAAGGTTTTATTGATGACAAATTTTATAAGCTGATAGTCTAAAACTTTATTTTAGGTAGAAAGTTGTATCTGTCTGGTTTTTAGATATATTTCTAGCATCATCTCTCAATACATACTGTCATGCTTATCCACCTCCCTAAATTCTCCAAGCTTTCTTTTATCTCCTTTTTGCATTTTATTCTCACCTCTCAAATACTCTTCTTTCCTTTGTCTACCTCACGAACATAATCTTGTCTATGAAGCCTTTTCTGATGTAGCTAGGCTGAGTCATCTGCTCTTTGTTCCCCTAGCATTTTGCATATACTTCTTTATAACTCCGATAACTGCATTATCATTTTATTTACTTGTCTGTCTTAGAATGGAAGATCTTTAGGGCAGTTATTTTGTCGTGTTGATCTTGACATCCCACTCGCTCACTGCAGTAGGTGCTCTGTAAGTAAATAAATAGTGACGGTGTTCTGAAAATAGGGTCAACAGTGAGTATTCTCACAATTTGTTTCCTTGTTGTCTTTTGCAGCTATGCATGCCCAAGGGGCTGGCATTCAAGACCCAGGCTGATCCCAGGGAGCCTCAGTTCCATGCCTTTATTATCACCAGGGAGGATGGCTCTCGGACATTTGGGTTTGCCCTTACATTTTATGAGGAGGTGACTAGCAAACAGATCTGCAGTGCAATGCAGACACTCTACCACATGCATAATGCTGAATATGATGTCCTACATGCTCACCCTGCTGATGGCCGAGACGGCAGTGGCATGGAGGACGTGAAGGCACTCCTGGGACCAAGCTGCAGCGCTTCAACTCCTACGACATTAGCCGGGACACGCTCTATGTCTCTAAGTGCATCTGCCTCATCACGCCCATGTCCTTCATGAAAGCGTGTCGGAGTGTGCTGGAACAACTTCACCAGGCAGTCACTTCACCTCAGCCCCCTCCACTGCCCCTTGAGAGCTACATATACAATGTACTCTACGAGGTGCCACTCCCACCTCCCGGCCGGTCCTTGAAGTTTTCTGGAGTCTATGGGCCAATAATATGCCAGAGACCAAGTACCAATGAGCTTCCCCTATTTGACTTTCCAGTCAAAGAGGTCTTTGAACTGCTTGGGGTGGAGAATGTGTTTCAACTCTTTACTTGTGCTCTTCTGGAGTTTCAAATCCTGCTCTACTCACAGCGTAAGTTAATGTGCTTACTAGAGCTTTCCTTGCATAGGGCCTCCCTTCTTTCCATATCAGATACAGTGGGTCTGACTGTAAAGGTCATAAGCTGTTGTAATTTGGGAAAAATCTAGATCTTTTGCAAACCAACTGGACATGAGAGGGATACCATTTCTAATTGCCTCTCATCATAGCCTTCTGCTGGGCTCTCCAGTCTGGGAGGGGAGCCCTGATATCCCGTCTGACTGATGTTGAAAAGAGGGGCAGGAGGTGATAGTCAAAGGAAGCTGACTTTCTATCGATTCTTGTTCTATCATTTTGCAGGTTATTTCTACCCCTTCCTCAACCTGACAGTAAAATTGAGGAATCACAAACAGTGAACCTTCATATATTTGATAAAATGTATTTGAGAAAAATCAAGATGTATTGCTTCTTTCTGTTGTTTGTTATAATTGAATTTTTTTTTTTTTTTTTATAAATGAGAGGTTAAGTGAATGAGAGCAGCAGATTTGAACAAAAAAGTAGATTAGAAGGAAACAAATGTTTATAAAGTGGGCCAGATAAGCAACATAAAATTCATTCATTTATAATATGTAAAGTGATAGTAATGTCTATGGAGAGAAATAAACAGAGAAGAGGATGATATTTAGGGAAGGAAAGTTCCAATTTTTAATAGAATGATTAGTCCTCTCTGAGTGACCCATATTAAGATCTGTGGAAAAAGCATTCCAGGCAAAGAACACATGAAGTATAAAGGTTTTAAGATGAGAATGTGTTTGCTTTGTTCAAGAAGCTGAGTGAACGGAAGGAGCAAGAGAGCAGGAGTATAGTAGCAAATGGTGTTAGAGACTCAACAGGATGCCAGATCGTACAAAGTCTTCCAGGCCATTGTGAGGACTTTATTACTCTGAGATACATAGTCATTGGAGGTTTTAAGTTTTTTGAATTTTTATTTTGAAATACTATCCAGCTTATGAAAGAGTTGCAAGAAGTGCTCAAAGAACTCTTGGAAGAACAATTCACCAGTTAACACTGGCCACATTTGTTTTATCATCCTCTTTCTCTGTCTCTGTACGTGTGTGAACATAACTGAACTATTGAGAGTCATTATAGACACCATGTCCCTTAACTCCTAAATGCGTGAGCTTTTATTTTATAAGACTAAGAACATTTTCTTATGTAACCATAGTATGATTATCAAATTTAGGAAATTCGACATTGTTACAAAACTGTATTCAAAGTTTCACCATTGTCCAATAGTGTCTGTTATGATAAATTATTTTTATTCCTTATCTAGGACCTAGTCTATAACATGCGTTGCTTTTAGTTGTCAGTTTTTTATGTCTTTCATGAAAATGACTTTTTTTGAAGAGTACAGGCGAGGTATTTTGAAGAATGTTCCTCAGTTTAGGTCTGTTTGATGTTTTCTCATGATTAGAGTCAAGCTATAAATTTTGGCTGGAATGTCACAGAAGTGACATGATTCTCTCAGTGCATTATATGAGTAGGTACATAATGTCTGTTTTTAGCACAGGAGGGACATGATGTCAGTTTGTCCCATTTTCGGTAATGTTAATTTGATCACTTGGTTAAGATGATGTCTGCCAGATTTTTTAACTGGAAATTTATCCTTTTCCCCTTTGTAATTAGATAATTTGTGGGGAGATACTGTGAAACTCTGTAAATATACTGGTCTTCAGAGTTTCGCCTGATGGCTTTAACATCCATTAATGATTCTAGTCTGAATCAGTTATTACCATGTAGGTTACAACATGGTGATTTTGATTTTTCTAACTCCATCTGTATTTATTAATTGGCATTTTACTATAAGGAAGAACATTCTATCTTTTTTGTTTCTTTGTTTAGTATTGTATGGACTCACAGATTTTAATTTTATTCAGTAGGTTATACATTACTATTTTGACGCTCATATTGTCCCAGATTTGGTCCATGGGCAAGGGAATAATGTTTAACCTCCATGAGGGCAGGGGTTTTGCTTTTTGTTTACTGATGTATTCCAAGCACTAGAATAATGGTATATATGGGTGCTCAATAAATGTTTGTTTAATAAATTAATAATTTATGCTTATTAACAAGAACACTATAGTTACTGTATTAAGAGGCTGTCTCGAAAGGGGATATGGAAGAAAGCAAAGAATATAGTTAGGATGCAGTTGCAATAATCCAGGTGAGAGATGATGTTGGCTGCGACAGTGGAGGTAAGAGAGGTTATAGTGAAGTGGTATGAAATGGTTGGGTTCTGGATTTAGTTTGAAGGTAAAGTAATGGAGAGTACATTGAGTTGAGGAACACATACCCCGTCCAAAGTGGACAGCCACTAATTAGCTCCAGTTAATTCCGTGTGGGAAAGCTGGCCTAATGTTGCTAGATCTTCCAATTTTTCACAAGGACTCAGATTTTTTATTTTAAAATCTCTGATTTTTAAACGTTGGCATTAACATTTTTGTTAAACACTGCAGGACAAATGAAAAACATCTGTTCCTAAGCCTTCATTAATCAGCTTCTGGTTTAAAATATGAAGTTTCAGACTTCTATCTCTGGGTGAAGGATAGACTTGGACAGATCATGTTGTTCTCTTAGTTACTGTTTTCTTGACTGGAGCTTGGCAAAAGTACTTTAAAACAGAGCCGTAATTGAATAATGAAGACTGGTTTAGAATAGAGTAGAGAGGAGGGCACCAAACCAGATAGGGTGTTAGGAGGTGCAGTGGCACTTAGGCATCTATGATGCAGTGGGGATGTTTAGAGTTGGGAAAAGCAGCATTAAAACCAGAAATATGATAGGTGACATTTTTCTATGAGAGCTCCTTATTATATTTCCCAGAATATGGGTATTGTATCCATATATATCCAATATTGTATCCATAATAAGAGTGTAAGGAGGTTCGAAGGTAATTCAGAAGGTTTTTGTGTATAGAATCAAATTGAGCTCAGGACCCAAAAAGTCATGCTCACACATTCAAAAAAAAGCTTTTTCCAAAAATATTCTTGGGCATTGTTGAGCATAGCTGAGGCTAAAATGGAGTGACCTTTTATTAGATGTAGGCTATGCTCTCTGTTATTAATAGAGCACTTTAAACAATTCGGGTTGGTTTTTTTTGAAATAGTTTTTATTAATGAGTCAAAGGCCTTATGTGGATGAAAATCTCTCTGGCCCTCCAGAAACATGCTATCACCAGTCACAGGTATTGTTGCCCAGTGCATTTCCTACCTTCTGAATAGGAAAAAGGTATGCAGGTGAAATTGTGCAACTTTAAAATAAGCCTTTAGATGACTGAACTTACAGTTTTAAGCAATGTGTGTGTGTTTTTTAAAATTTGTTTAGATCAGTTTATTTACTACTGGATAATATTTGTTCTTCGGTTCATACAGTTTTTTTTTTTTTAAATCAATTCCAAAGGGAGTAAAATGAAATCTTCCTTGTCTCCCCTGTCTCCCTTCTCTGGTAGCCACAGATCAAATTTCTTATGTATTCCTAATGGAAATAATGTTTTTAAAGAACAAATAAATAATATGTGGATAAATAATGCAGAGAAAGTCAAAAGTTTCCTTTTCTTTTTGATCTAGAATCCTACCTCTGTGATCTCATTTTTTTTAATGCCTGCCTACCAAATATTTTTAAACAATGCACAATTTTTAAGTGTTACATATACACATGCATTAATTTTAATCATTTTAAATTATGCATATGCATTATGATATATTAAAATTAATTTTAATATACCATTCACATGTTTTAAATATAGTATATTAAAACTTGGAAGACAGCATTGTGGTCACATGGTAGAAGTTTAAAACATTACAAAAGGGTGCGTAGTGAAGTGTAAGACTCACACCTATGCCCCTGGTTCTTCTTCAGAGAGATTACCACTATTTCCTTCCAGACATAGTTATGCATATACAATGTGTATACTTTTAAAAAACAACACAAACGGGAGCATACTTACTGTTTTATATCTTCTTTCATTTAATAATATGTTTGGAGATATTAGGACTAGAGATTATATTATTTCCTAAGAGCAAAAAGTACATGAGAAATTTATTCATATGGTTTTCACAGAACTGCAAGTATGCAAGAGTAGTTTATAACTCAGTGTCTGATGTGCAGGAACTGCCCTGAAGTTTGTTTAGGAGTAGTCTTATCTGTAGAGTGATCTCAAGTCTTATCTTTCTCTGCACAGAGACAAGTCACAAAAATGTGTTGATTCCTATCTCTTCACAATTTAGTGGTGGTTGTAATCCCACTATACTTCGCATTATCTCCTTTTGTTGAAAGTAATTGCTCATCAAACATTGTGGGAGTAGTGAGAGAACCCAGATAGTTGCCTGGAGCTTAAGTGTCCTCAGTTGATTTTGATTGGCTGAAATGCTTTGGGTGTAGATGTCCTTCAGCTGCTTCTTATTTATTGGTTTCACCTTCTTGGAACCTTGAAAATAGAGACTGGCAGTGACAAAGGAGGTACTAATTTTATTGTTTGTACTGATGTATAGAGATGCGCTGTTGCTTACACCTCTAGGAGGTCAGCATCCTAGTGTTAGTACCACAGATTGCTATAACACTGAGGCATTATTAGGCCATCCGTCAAGGTGGGTTGTTGCTTTTGTAAAATATAAAAATGTAGAGAAAAAAGAAACCTACACCTCACACAGATCAGAAAGGCCATAAAATCTCAAATTTCAGATATTTATAAAACCAAACCACATAAGTGGAAAGCAGTTTAGCCTTGAAAGAGATTCTCTCTCACCTCCAAAGTGTTTTGTTCCTAACAGTCCTACAGTTTCAAGTGCATCACAAGGAATTCTTCAGAGATTTCAGTCTGAGGCAAATCAAGTTATCCACTGTAGCAGACATAGAGAGTTGAGTTTCAGATGCTAGATTAGATTCATCCTGAAGAGTAAGGGAAAACCAGAACTAGACTTCTGTGCTTTTGAAAAACCTGCTCTTACGGAGCAGAGAAAGCCCCTTCCTTTAGACTCTAGCATGCTCTTTTTTATGATAAAAATGTTCATAGACACTGTAGCCAGATACTGGAAGGAGTAGTCCAGTCCCCAGGAAGCCTCAAGACAAAGGCATTTCAGGGACTCCTTTCATCAAAGTGTCTGTTGATTCTCTGTGAGATGTTACTGTTTTTGAGTGGTGTGCCAGGAATGCCAGCCACATAAAGCACCTGCTTTATTGATTTTGGGTAAGGGAAGAGGAAGCTTTTTGTCTTTTTCATGATTGAAAAGGCCTCTGGTACTTCTTGCCTTTTTTAAAAAAAAAAAAAAATCCAGAAATGCCATATGTGCGTGTGTACGCTGAAAAAAGGGGAGGGATTATTCAGTGTAATATTTATTCAAAATATGTGTTTACGAATCAATGGTAGAACATAGACTAGACATTCAGCTTTAAATATCACTTGAAGATTTCTCCTACACTCTTACATTCTTTCAATTCATCTTAATTTTGAATTTTAAAATACTTACGATATCTGAAATGCTTAAGATTATTGCTCTTGAATGGGTTTACTTATAGACATTCGTATTTATAAAAATGAGCTGAAAATATAAGAATTGAGGCCTCATCTTGAGAATCATTAGAATGCTTAGTAATTATTCGAGTAATCTTAGAGCAGAAGGATTTCAAGATATCAAGATAGCAGATAAACAAGCAAAGTTGTACAGGTGGCCTATGAATTTTAAAATTTATGTTTCTGCTTTGCCCTTAAATGACCATTTGTGAATAGTAATTTTTTTAGTTTCAAATTTAAGGCAATTATGAATTGCATTTTCCATTTTATTGGCTTTGCCAATATATTTATTACTCACTTTAAAAAATAAAACAGGTCTAGAAATTGCATTTTGAAAAAAAGCTAAACTTTAAGCACAAGTCTTCCCCTCGACACTAAGGTCTCTGACCAGTTTTGAGTCATGAAACTCAATCTTCTGGGTCTTTCAAGGTCTAGGGAAGTATTAAAATAACCCATTTGTACTGTTCTTATTCAGGAAAGGTTGGTAGGTGGAGGGCAGACTTAGCTAGTGTGGAACCAGCTTCTGCAGGCTTGATGGTTCTTTGTGCTTGATCTTAAAGGCAAAGGTCTCATCAACTCCTTATAGAATACAGACATCTGAGTGGCAAAAGAGCCTGTTTTGGCTTCTGTGCTCAATGGAGGTTCAGACTACTATTCCTTTTCTTTTTATTCTAGTTCTTTACTCCCTTTCTACTTAAGAGAATCTACTTGACATTCTGATTTAGTATTTGGAGCAAGGTGCCATTTATGACTTCTGTTATATTTTCATATTAAAATTTATTACAAGCAGAGACCTGTGTGTGTGTATGAAGGGTATATTTCAACTTGTGATTTATTGAAGTCTCTGGGTTGTCTCTCTGACACCCACAAGGGAATCGCATTCTGTGCATGCCCTTGCTGAAGTTTCTCCCGATCCTTTCTAAATGTGCAATTGTATTGAAGGTTTTAACTTATTATTTGGGAAGCAAGTTCCTCGTTTTTGACCATTTGGTTTGTGTGTGTTTTTGTTTTGATGTAGATTACCAGAGACTGATGACTGTGGCGGAGACAATTACGGCTCTCATGTTTCCTTTCCAGTGGCAGCATGTCTATGTCCCTATTCTCCCGGCTTCTCTCCTACATTTCTTAGATGCTCCTGTTCCATACCTGATGGGCTTACATTCCAATGGCCTGGATGACCGGTCAAAGCTGGAGCTGCCTCAAGAGGTGAGGGAAATGTGCTGCGGCCTCTGGCCCCAACCTAAGATTTGGGAGAGAAGGGCTTTGGGATATGCGCAGGGTGGTATCATCAACTTTATTTTCTTTTATTTGGGGAACATTGAGAACTTTCCAGGAAAAAAGTAAAAACATTTTGCTTAGCTTGTATCATTCCAGCACCACTTGTCATCTTTATCATCTGACATACATACATTGTAGTGTCTGTTTATAAGTTATGAATTACCATTTTCACAGTTTTTCACATACAATTTTCAAACACAGTATTTTACATACTTTTAAAAATATTTATTAGAAAATTTTATTATATAAAATTTTAAACATACACAGAAGAGTAGCATAATGAATCCCTGTGTTCTCATTGCCCAGCTTCAATAATTATTAAACATGTTAAATTACATTTTATATCTATATCTTCTGCCCCTTATTTTAAGGAAATATATAATTTTATAACTACTCCAGTAGTCAACATGTATTAAAAATCGAAGGTTTCCTTTTACAGGTCACAGTTGATCTGTAAAAGTTGACCTGATCGTGGTGATTCACGTGGTACTGAGTCTGCCTTGAAAGCTTTCCTTGTTTAAGATAGGAAGGCCTTGAGAGAATGCTTTTCCTCTCTTGCTGTGAAGGTAGCCTGCTCCTATATCCTGTTGTTTCAAATACAAAAGAATCGATTAAAGATATGTATTTATATGTTTATTTCCTACTTCATTCTAAATAGATTTAAAGCATGATTAGAAATAAGACTTTTTTATTTTCCTAGCATTACAATAGAACTGGTCTACTTTTTTAGGTCATTTTGTGACTGGTATGAAACTAGCTAGGAGAAGGGCTTTCCTACCCTGAAATTCTTAGTAATTAGAAAGGCCTGGGAAGACGACTTTGGAATATACACTCATGGTGTCAACATGACTGTTTCTTCCATCCACTGGAATTTTTTTTTTTTTTTTGAGAGGGGAGGTTTTTTGACTGTAACCAAAACATATGAGTAAAGGGACCTCCAAAGAAGAGAGCGTTCTCGTGGAATTGGATCTGAGCATTCATGTTGTTGGGCATGTCTGGGCAGCGTGCCTGATGAACTAATGATAATTAGATCACACTTGTAATATTTAAATTATAATCAAATGTATCTCTCTGCTCTTTTTTCTTTCCTTTGGTTTTAGATTTAAAATGTCATCTTTGTAGCTTCTTTCATATCCACCCCTTTTGCTCTTTTGATTATGTAGAGCTTTGTGCTGTTTGGGATAGAACAAGATTAATTTCAGGAAGAAAAGATCTAAATGATGAAGAAAACCATGAGTTGGAGTATTGAGTTTTTATCTGTATTTGTCTACTGATAAAATATATGTGAAGAGTAGGTACCAAGGTTGGAGAATGGGGAACATTTTTTGTTGTTGTTCTAAACAAATGCATACTTAATATTGATACCTCTTCCTAGTAAACCTAATTATAAGTTTGTAAAGTCAAAATGAGAATTACAACAAAAAATGCTTGAAGGTGCAAAGCCAAAAAGGCATGCTACGTATAATCTTAGAAATAGGTCATTAGGCAAGAAGCCAGATTTCTCAGTTTTATTTCATCTTTGATATTAGCTTCCTGTGTACTTGGGGAAGTTTTGTTCGCTGCAGGATCTCTCAGCATTGTTCTTTGTGTGCTTCATGTATGTGAGGATATGGAGAGGCTGCTAGGAGGTGAACAGTTTTTTTTTGTGGGATTATTTGAGAAACAGTTGTTTGAGAAACCTCAAAGTTTCCTCTGTTCTTAAATATCGGGGCTTCCACTCTTGCAGTACTCCCCAACATTGCCACATCCTTTGCCTCTCCCTGTGGTTGGTTTGGGAAGGAGTGATGACAGTGGGACTATAGAACACCTTTCTATACTAAATAAGCAAGTTCTAGGGTTTCAGAGTCCCTCTTCATCCAGACTGTCCCTCTCTAGGTCACATATCTGTGGGGGCATTTACATAGCTGGATATTTTTGCATTGATTTTTTAGCAGATAACCTTCGGGTTTTTGAGTCTGTGATCTCCTTGGGAAACTTTAGGCTGGGGAGAAAAGGATTGACTTTCTCAAGGAGTAAAACACCATGAAAGGTACACATAATGAATGGAGTGTGATAATATCTCTGAAAGACAACCTTGGGATGTCTCAGAAATGATACGTTTGTTTATATTTAAAAATCCTACCGTGCACAAAAGCATAAAGAATAAAGTAAAAATTACTGCAAATTTTACCATACAGAGATAGCTACTTTCAGCATTTTGGTGGACATCCGGTGACATCTTAATGCTGCAAGAAGGAAGCTTTGAGCCAGGACTGGGGGAATTCACCTGGGCTCTACAAGGGGCATTATCAGGGCAGTGAGTGGGGTAGGGCAAGCTTGATTTATAAAATGGACTTTATCCAGAAGGCTGGAGACTGTACATTCCCTGACCCCCTCTATATCAGAATCCATCAGTTGCGGCCTTATCTTTGGCATCAGAAATCTGTGAAAAGCTCTTTGTTTTTCACACCAGCACACGACCCCAGCTAGCCCCTGGCAAGTGAGAGTGCAGAGCTGCCTTTGTGAGGCATCCTTTGTCCTTTGCTTCTCTTTTGGGTTTCATTGTCTGGATCCAGGAAGGAGGCAACAGGTTGTCCATAGCTATGTTAGGAGAAGCAAGTAGAAGATAAAAGAGTAAAGGAGGGTGTTATGTCGTTCTCTCTTGAGTCCCTCTTTCTTTTCTACTTTTTTCCCTCCTTTCTCAGGATCTTTCTTCAGTATCTTTTTCCTAGTAATCTGTTGGGCTCCTCTTCAGTGAATAATATGGAGATAGACTAGGGGTGAGGCTAGCTGTGTTTTGGTGTTAGGATCTTAGGGCTTGGAAGGGCATTGTGACCTCCTGCAGGAAGAGAGACTTGGGAGACTTTGGGGTTGTGGAATCCATATGGTCCCTACCTCAGAGCAGCTAAGTCTTCCCATGGCCTTTCCCAGCAAGGCAGGAGGTTAACTGAGGAAAATGGATCACTTGGATTTAGTGTCTCTTCCAGGCTTCTACTTGTCTCTCAAGCTGTTTGCAGGAGTTGGCCTCTTCTCAACTGAGGAAAGGGATGCATGAGGAGTTTGGGATGGGCTTACAAGTTGTTCTGTTTGCTAGAGCCCTCCATGTCTTGGCAGAAACAGAGTGAGACTATTGTATGAGCCTAGTAATTGAATGGACTTCCTTTTCACTTTGCCTTCTATCCCTACCTTCTTAGCCCAACTCACCACTAGAATGGCAGTGGTGTCCACTCAGAGGCTCCTATCTTAATCTAGCCCATCTTTGAAGTGTGCCTGAGCTGCTTTTCTCTTCTAGCAACCTCTGACCAGGAGTATGTCTATAATACGTGGAAGCATTCGGAGCTCATAAAATTCTTTACAGACATTTAATATTTGGCTCACAGCAGTGGGAGAAAAGCCAACCAAGCATTGTTGAGTAGATTAGTTATTTTTAGCTGTTTCTGTTTCCTTTGCACAAACTGCTTTTTCCTTAAAGACAAGAGAACCAATGGGGTAAATGTGTGCCTTTGGTTGGGTCACAGTGCTTTGTTCTGTCAGCTGTATGGGACAGGGTTTATGAGCAGTCAGGCGATCTTCATGGCTAGATGATTTAATTCTGTCTTTATTTTAATAACCTTATCTGAAAATATAATTTAAAAATTTTAAAGGAATATACAAAAAGTAGCCTGTTTTTAGGTGTCAAACATTTATTGGTCCTTTTAACTTATAGTAAGGCAAAGTTGTTATCTAGTGAGGAATTCTAGAAAGAGAAATTTATAAAGGATTCTTATTCTAATCTTGCATTGTGGATATGGGAAAGTTCTCTTTTTTACTTATGGGTTGGTAGGTGGAGTAATTTATGCACTGAGCAATATGGATCAGCATTTTGTTATACAATAGAGGTACCATGCCAAAAGAGGGACTACTTAATAATAGAGCTGGAAAAATGTCCATTGGGAAAATAGTAAAAATGATCCCTACCTCATGCCATAACAAAATAAACTGAGATGGGTAAGAAATTAAATGTCAAAAAGCAAAGGATAAGTTTTCTAGAAAATATTAAAAAATACTTTCTGACCTCTGGTAATTGTAAACAAGATACAGAAAGCACCATAAATAAAAGATTAGTAAATTGGTTTTTTTTTTAATTAAGAAAAGGACATCTTAAAATGCAAAGATAAGATAAAATTAGGAGAGAGTATGTAACACATATAACCTGCAAAAGAGCATCAGGAGTTGATAAACAACTCCTGCAAATCATAAGACGATAAACAACCCAATGGAAAAATGGGCTAAAGACATGAAAGCTATTGTACAAAATGTACACATTCTTTACTTCACTAGCAATCAGAAGTATAAATTAAATGCACCTATTTTACTGGCAAAATTAAGAGATATGATGATATCAATAATAGCATCTTTGTATTGTGGAATTTTCCTGTCCAGTAATACTGTATATATACATCCATTTATTGACATTTAATATTCCACAGTGATAATAACAATGTTAATTAACATTATTATACTATAGGCCTGGCACTGTGCTAAATCTTTGACATTTATTGTCTCGTAATCCTCAAAATAACCTGATATTATTATCCCTATGTTATGTGAACAAAACTGACAAACTCTGAATAATGTACTTTGTGAAGGAAATGACATTATCTTGGCTAGAACAGGTTCATGTTTTAAGGTAATATATATTTTAAAAAAGACATTTTTAATTAATAGCTGCAAGAAAATTCCAACAGGACAGGAACTATAAAATATTAAGTTAAATTGAACAAGAAATGTGTAAGACATAATGAGAAGAGTTGAAGGTAAGAGCTTCAGGGTATGACTGAAGTTAGGCTGGCTGAGTTCAAATCTCAGGTCTACTAATAAGCTTTGTGACTTTGGACAAGTACTTAATTCCTCTATGTCAGTGTTGTCTGTAAAATAAGGATAGAAAGATACTGCCAAATTATTCTTTGTTAATTCAGATTACCTACCTTACCTGCAGTCTATGAGAGTGCCGTCTCTCTATCTGGAAGCAATCTTAAAGCCAGATTGAAGCACAGAAATCATTAAGTCCAGCCACCAAATCTTACAAATCAGGACTGAGACTCAGAAAGGGATATTGGTACACTTAGGTTTCATATATAGGGAGATAGTGGACAGAGTCAGGTCTGGAATCTAGACTTCCTGACTCACTCCTCATGTTCTTTTTACTGCTGTAAGAATTCATGAATTTGATAAACATTTTATGAACATTTATTATATGTGAGACATTCATGCTAGATGCTAAATGTCTGTGTCATCACATAATCCTTACCTGTCTCTAAGATAAATGTTTTTATTTTTTAATATCCATTTTATAGCCGAGGAAACAGAATCAGAGAGGTTAAGTTTAAGTAACTTTCCCAAGATCATACAACTAGAAAGTGGCAGAGGAAGAGTGGAACACAGGTCTGCCTCCTTCCTGAGCCCCATCTTTTTTATGGTATATGTGCCCATTTCAGATGTTTTTCCTTTCTTGTGTTATTCATTATCCTTTCTAAAGCGTCTTCCTTAATTCTCTGGAGTTGTTCACACTCATCCTGTTTTGACTGCCAGGCAAACCTCTGTTTTGTGGACATTGACAACCACTTCATTGAGCTTCCAGAGGACTTGCCTCAGTTTCCCAACAAATTGGAGTTTGTCCAGGAAGTCTCTGAGATTCTCATGGCCTTTGGCATTCCACCTGAAGGGAACCTTCATTGCAGCGAGAGTGCTTCCAAACTGAAGAGGCTCCGGGCCTCTGAGCTTGTCTCTGACAAGAGGAATGGTAATATTGCAGGCTCCCCTTTGCATTCCTATGAGCTCCTCAAGGAGAATGAAACGATTGCCCGGCTGCAAGCCTTGGTCAAGCGGACTGGTGTAAGCCTGGAAAAGGTAAGATGCTGTATATGAGTCTGTGAGCTTTGGTCTGTGCTAAGGTGCTGTCCTGGTGAAATAAAGGGTGAGATGAGAAGGCATTCAGTTCAGGACAAGGCATATTTGTGAGCAGGGAAAGAATATGCTTTTATGGGAGACTGGATTCAGCTCCGGCAAACATTATCCTAGTAAATGATACTTGAATCTAAATCTGGGATTAAATTTGGGTGGTTTCTCACTTGGGCATCAAGGAGAGCCTGCTCTCATTCTTTGTGAACACTATAGCAGAGTAACTTGAAGGGATGATGTTGGTAATCTGTGTGCTCAGACCTCTCTCAGATCCATTGCCCTGTGAGTTTCTTAGCAACCTAAAAGCATACAGAGCAGGTATTATTAACTATGTTTTTATAGTTCAAAGAACTGAGGTTTAGAGAGCCTGAGTGTTTTGACTAACATTAAATGTCCTGTAAGAGGCCAGAATCTGGTCCTCTTGAATTCTAGTCCTGTGCTCTTTCCAGGAATGTACTTAGCTTTATAGTTCCTGACTGATGAACTATCAGTTTTTGGCAGTTTTTTACATGTCTCTTCACCCTCCCCCATTCTCACTGTTAGTTTACTTTTGCAAATTACATATAAGCAAAATGGGCCAATGTAATAATTTTGTTGGGCTTTTTTTTAGTGAAGTGTAAAACATTTCATTTTCCTGCTTTATTTAGTTAGTATAGCAGATATTTTTTAAAAATTATGGCTAGTGATAGAGGAGCAAAGTTATATTTAGAGAGATTTAAAAGGTTAAAAAAGACACAGGGCATAATCTTAGGGAGAAAGATAAGAAAAGTGATATGGGGGAGAAAAATCAAAGAGAT
The DNA here is from genome assembly GCA_003508835.1 of Eonycteris spelaea. Taxonomy (NCBI): domain Eukaryota; kingdom Metazoa; phylum Chordata; class Mammalia; order Chiroptera; family Pteropodidae; genus Eonycteris; species Eonycteris spelaea. The sequence continues at coordinate 1,840,628 of PUFA01000113.1, read as the reverse complement.
GAAGGGAGAGCCAGAGTCTGACCTTGTTGCTTTGCGTTATCATTTTCTCATTGACTTCCAGATTCCCACCTGACCCTTGAGATAAGTAGCACCTTTTCCTCTATTGACGAATCTCTCTCTGCTTATAATGATCACTTTCATTGAGTTGTTGGATACTGGCAACTAGAACATCACTTTCATTGGGTTGCCATGTACCTGCAAATGGCACATCTCATTTACTTTTTCTTCATGTCGGAATCCCTTTCTTTTTTTTTCCTTCCCATTATTTTCTCTTTTGTTGATTTTCTCCATTTTCTGTGAAGTAAATGACCACTGGAGAAAAAACAGATGAGTTGCCTTTCTTTGGGATAATAGGAAAAGCTTGTGTGTTCTCAACTGTTGTTTCTTTTTTGTAGCTGGAAGTGCGGGAAGACCCCAGCAGCAATAAGGATCTGAAAGTTCAGTGTGATGAAGAAGAACTCAGGATTTACCAGCTAAACATTCAAATCCGGGAAGTTTTTGCAAATCGTTTCACTCAGATGTTTGCAGATTATGAGGTGTTTGTCATTCAGCCCAGTCAGGATAAGGAGTCCTGGTTTACCAACAGGGAACAAATGCAAAACTTTGACAAAGTGAGTATAATCTGCTGAGGAGTTGGTGAGGCTTGAAGATTTCACCGAAGATGAGTTTTTCTTTCACAGTGCAATTGACCCTTGAACAACACAGGGGTTAGGGGCTGACCCCCTCCTCCAGTCAGAAATTTGTGTATAACTTCTGACTCCCCCAAACTTCAGTTGTCCCTTGGTATCCATGAAGGATTGGTTTTGGGACCCCACAGATGCCAAAATCTTAAGATGCTCAAGTCCCACGTATAAAATGGCATAGAACAATGCATACTGTTGGTCCTCTGCATCCACAGACCCAACCGCACATCGAAAGTACTATTTTCAACCTGTGGTTGGTTGAACCTACAGATGCAGAACTGGGGATTCAGAGAGCCAATTATATATTTATTGAAAAAAATATGCATATAAGTGGACCTGTGTAGTTCAAAGCCATGTTGTTCAAGGGTCAATTGTATTATATGCTGGAAACAAGTTCATGGTCCTTCTGATGGTGATAAAATATAAAGTCTTGTTGCTTAGCACAGAGTGCTGATTCTTACTATCAGGTGATTACTTTCAGTTAAGGAGCTCTTCTATGCAAAGATGCACATCCATGCAGGTTGAACATCAGGATTCTGGGAAGATTGGTTGCCACAGTAGTTTACCTGAGTAAGTTTGGGCTAGTGTGTCAGAGTTTCAGGATATCTGAAATGATGAGTGTTGAAAGATTTTGCTGTTTGCTTTTCATAAAGACTTAGGAAGCTTCAGAGAAGAGTTACCCTGTTGGATCCTTTGGGTACGTTGCCTTCGCTCACATACCCTTTTTCCTTTTCCCTCTTCTATGTGGATGACTGTTTATTTCCTTTTGATCCCACTAGGCATCTTTTCTATCAGATCAGCCTGAACCGTACCTGCCCTTTCTCTCAAGATTCCTGGAGACACAGATGTTTGCATCTTTCATTGACAATAAAATCATGTGTCATGATGATGATGATAAAGACCCTGTGCTTCGAGTATTTGATGCCCGAGTAGACAAGATCAGGCTGTTGAATGTTCGGACGCCTACTCTTCGCACATCCATGTACCAGAAGTGTACCACTGTGGATGAAGCAGGTGAGTCCTCTTTGTTGCTATACTTGCTAGCTTCTTGGATTATGTCATTAATGTGTCCCTGTTCCTAAATATGCCAGCTTCTTTCCTTTTTTTGCTTTTGCATAAGTCATTCCCGTAGCCTGAAATGATCTTTCCTGCCTTTTTTGCCTGGTTAACTTAACTTCTTCTCATATTTTAATACATGTCCGTTAGGAATGGGTCCTGCTGTAGGTAATAGAGAATCTAGTCAGCAGTGGGTTAGACAGATGTGGGTGTTATTTTTCTCAAATTAGCAAGAAGTGCAGAATTGGTAGTTGCTGGTGTTGGCTCAGCCGCTCAACAGTGTAATCAGGAACCGAGGTTCTATCTTTTTAGTCAGCTATCCTTAGCATATTGACTTTTATATTCATGCTTATTTCCTCATGATTACAAGAAGCTTTTTATGTTCACATTCAGGGCAGGAAGAGGGGAGGTTGTTACCAGCTATATTTTCCCTCTTGTATCAGAAAGCAAAAGCTTTCCCCAAAATTACCAACAACTTCTGTTGTCTCATAGGCCAGAACCATGTTATGTGACCATCTGTAAGTGCAAGGGAGGCTGTGAAAGTGAGTATTGAACTGGGAGTAATGTTACCCTGAACAGTATTGGGGTTCTGTTAGCAAGAAAAAAGGGGCAAATGAGTTGTGAGGAAGCAATTGACAGTTTTGCCACAAAAACTTAGCTGGTATGTCTCTTCTGAAGAGACTTTCTGGTGCCCTCAGGCTGAAGGGGTAAATTCCTTCTTTGTGCTCCTGTGGTGCTTTGTTCTTACCTCTGCTCTGTAATCTCTATTCTTTTGAGCTGTCATTAACAGGAAACAGTTTACCCATTTTCTTACCCCCAATCTTCTAGGGTTGTGCTTAGCACATATAGATATTAAAATTGGACTACATGCATGATTGAAAAAGCCTTTTTGTTTAGAGGCCTCATCTAGATCAGTTTAGCTAGAGCATAGTCTCAATTTGAGATGTCAGAATTAAGTAGTGTGTTCACTTCCTTGTGCAACACTCAGTGTCTTTGTAGCCTTTTTGTATATATTACTCATTTATTTACCAAATATTATAAATACCTACTACATGCTTAACATATGGTAAGTGTTCAGCAAATATTTATTGAATGAATGAACATGCCAAATGTCTTTCTAGGTTTTGAAGATACAACTGGTGACAATTTGAACAAAGTCTGCTTTCATCAACACTATTCTCTAGCCTTCTATCTTTACCTTTCAGCTCTTGTTCTAGGCCTTTCATTTAGAAGACAATCCTCTTGGCTAATGTGGACATGTTGCTCATGCAAGTGACTGCTCTGACATAGTCATCCTTGCTTCTTGGAACACATCAGTCTTCAAATTCCTGAACCCTGCCTAAGGCTTTGGTCTTGGGAAGCTTGATGGAAATTTCTACAAGATTACATTCAGGTTTAGAGAAACGTCTCCCAAACCATCAGTTTAAACCAAGACTTTCCAATCTTTTCATTTTGTGCTATACTTGGAAAGGACAACAATATTTATATATGGCTCACTGGAATAAAAGGAGGAGTCTGCTTATAGTTAGAGGCAATAAAGCAAGAGGCTGTAGTCACTTGAGGCCTTTCCCATTTGCCACAAGAGTTGAGGAAATCAGTTCTCAGCTCATCTGTAATCCATTTGTTGAACACCAAACACCGTAGCATACTGATTTGGATTACTCTGGTCTCAGTTGTGGCCAGGATGTGTGATCTCATGGGCCTGCTAGCATGTCGATTTGGGATATGGAAGGAGGGTTAACTAACCCTCATTTGTATAACTCATTTCAGAAAAATAGGTGTCAGAGAGACTTTACAGGAACTCTATGCTCTGCTCCCAGTAATAACGGGAATATCTTAACCATTGGTATATAAGGGATATATAGGTATGCCCCAGAGAAATATACTCCAGTAATGCTATAGCAGGGTTCTTGCCACTGGCCTCAGATCTTTAACCTGGAGGAGTAGTTCAATCACCTCATCCCTTCCCACATGGACACCTCAGCTTCTTCAACCAGTCTGGTTGGAAAGTGGTGAAGAAAATAACTAATGAGGTCTTTTTTGAGACCCTTTAAAAAATTACATTTGAAAGGGATCCTGATGGCAGTCAGTTCTACTCACCCACTGATTATAAAGATATTCCTTTGGTTCATCACATATCCTCAGGGCCTAGGATAGTACTTGGTACATTTTAGACATTGAATAAGTTCTGTTGAATAAGTGAGGGTGGGAAGAAGTGAGGGAGGCCCAAAAAAGAAGGTGACTTGACCTAGGATAACAGCAGGGCCCAACAGTTGAGATGTTTTTACATGACTCTAGAAAATACCAGGAGAGTTACCAGCCTTTTTTGTTCTTACTCTTTAAAATTTTTGAGGTATAATTGACATACAATAAACTGCACATATTTAAAGTTTTGGAGTGTGTGTACACACACACACATACACACATTTATATCAAGGACTGGCAAACATACCTAACACCCTCAAATGATTTTTCCTTTTTGTAATACGTTCATCCCATCTCCTCCCCCTCTCTCTCCAAATCCTGAGGGCAACCACTGCTATGAGCTCTGTTACTGTAGAGTTTTCATTTTCTAGAATTTTATATAAATGAAATCATATAGTATGTACTTTTATTTTTTTAAGTATGGCTTCTTTTACTCAGCATTATTATTTTGAGATTCTTTCATGTTCTTTTTATTGCTATAGTATTTCATTGTATTGGCATTACTACAATTTGTTTGTTTACCTTTTGGTTGTCATTTGGGATATGTACATTTGTGCACATGGTTTTGTCCGCTCCCCTGACCCCCCCCCCCCCCCCGCTTTGGATAAATACTTAGGAGTGGAATGACTGGATCATATGATATTTGTATGTTGAGTTTTTAAAGAAACTGCCAAATTGTCTTTCAAAGTGGTTGAACTTTTTGCATTCCCACTAGCAGTACATGAGAGTTATAGTTCTTCCACACTGTTGCTAACATTTAATATGGTCAGTCTTTTCAGTTATCGCTATTCTAATATATTTGTAGTGGACTCTCATTGTGGTTTTGATTTGAGTGTTACTGATGAGTAACGAGGTTGCATATTTTTTCATGGGCTTGCATGCCATCCATTTATCTTTTCTGGCAAAATGCCTGTTTAAATCTTATGCCCAGTTTTTACTGGGTTCTTTGTGTTTTAATTACTAAGTTTTAAAAGTTTATATTCTCGATACAAGCCCTTTATCAAATACATGATTTGCAAATATTTCCACCCCTCTGTGCCTTGTCTTTTGGTTCTTATAATAGTGTTTTTTAAAACATTGAATTTATTGGGGTGACATTAGTTAATAAAACTATATAGGTTTCAGGTGTACAGTTCAATAATACATCATGGCATTGTGTGTTTACCACCTAACGTCGAATCTCTTCTTGTCACCATGTATTTGACATCCTTTATCCTTATTTTCCCCCACCCCTCCTGTCTTTTCTCTGGTAATCACTAAACTGTGGTTTGTGTCTGTGAAGTTTTGTTCGTTTATCTTGTTCATTTCTTGCTTTTGGTTTTATATCCCACATATGAGTGAAGTGATATGGTTTTCTACTTTTTCTGACTTATTTCGCTTAGCATGATTATCTCAAGATCCATCCATGTTATCGCAAATGGCAGTATTTTATCTTCAGGCTGAATAATATTTTATTGTGTATATGTACTACATTTTCTTTATCCAATCATCTATCAAAGGTCTCTTCGGTTGTTTCCATGTCTTGGCCACTGTGAATAATGCTGCAGTTGCAGGATACAAAATCAATGTACAAAAATCCATTGTGTTCCTATAATACTAACAATGAAATATCAGAAAAAGAAATGAAAAAAAAAAAACCAGTTCCTTTTGCAATTGTAACAAAAAGAATAAAATACCTAGGAATAAACTTAACAAAAGATGTGAAAGACCTATATACACTGACAACTACAAGACATTACTAAAGAAATTGAAGAAGACACAAAGAAATGGAAAGATATTCCATGTTCATGGATTGGAAGAATTAACATAGTTAAAATGGCCATATTACCCAATATATAGATTTAATGCAATTCCAATCAAAATTCCAATAGAACAACAACAACAAAAATCATCAGATTTATATGGTAGTATAAAAGACCCCTAAGGGCCAAAGAAATAAGAACAAGGCCAGAGATATCACACTACCAGACTTCAAATTATACTACAAAGCGACAGTAATCAAAACAGCATGATATTGGCAGAAAAATAGACACACAGACCAATGGAATAGAAGAGAGCCCAGAAATAAACCCATATATATGTATATGGGCAAATAATTTTCAACAAAGGAGACAAAAATATGCAATGGAGAAAAGAAGCCTCTTCAATAAATGGTTCTGGGAAAATTAGAAAGCCACATGCAAAAGAATGAAACTAGACTGTTGTCTGTCACCTACATCAAAATTAAGTCAACATGGATGAAAGATCTAAATGTAAGACTTGAAACAAAAATTGCATAGAAGAAAACAGGTACTAAACGCATGGACCTTGTTTTTAGAGAAGATTTTATGAATTTGACCTCAAAGGCAAGGGAAGTAAAAGCAAAAATAAACGAATAGGAGTATATCAAACTAAAAAGCTTCTGTGCAGCAAAAGGAACTGTCAGCAAAACAAAGAGGCAACCATCTGATTGGGAGAAGATGTTTGCAAACAACACCTCTGATAATGGGCTAATATCCAAAATATATAAAGAACTCATACAGCTTAGCAACACAACAATAAAAAAAAAAAACAATCTAGTTAAAAAATGGGCAGAAGACCTGAATGATCTCTTCCCAAGAAGACATACAAATGGCCAACAGACATATGAAAAGATGCTCAACTTCACTAGCTATTAGGGAAATGCAAATCAAAACCACAATGAGGTACCACCTCACACGTGTAAGAATGGCTATCAACAAGACAATATTTGTAGAATCTGTAGCAATGTCATTTCTCTCATTCCTGTTATTGCTAATTTGTGTCTTCCTTTTATCCTGATCAGTCTGGCTAGAAACTTATTTTACTAATCTTCTAAAAGAACCATTTTTTTCAGGTTTTAAGCTTTTTGTTTAAAAAATTGTGCATTTTCATAATTAAAGTCATTTGGACAACAAAAAAATGGGACCCTGATTAAACTGCATTTTACAGTCTGCAGGACATCTTGGACCAACTTGGTTTTTACTTTAGATTTCACTGTCATTCCATCCAGCTTCTGCTTTCACCAACATGCAAGTTCTTTTCCTTTCCTGCCAGCCAGTCAGGCAGATGGGAGAGGCAGGTGTGGCCTTAGTTGTCATTAGTTCTTTGATGTGAAAAGGGGCAGCACAGTCATTTAAACTTGATCCAACCTCTTCTCATTTTACCAGAGTTAAACAGCTAAAAAGTAAAATAAGAAGGCAATGCTTGTTGAATATGCGGTGCATATTGGAGATGCCTGCCTTATTACGATTCACCTGCTAGCTGCTCTTCAGTCGTTCCTTTGGAAGGCAGTGGATTTTTCTCTTGTGTTTCTGTCTTCTTCAGTTTTGACTTATTGAATTTCTCAATCTTAGCCATATCGGGTTTGTCAAACATGGTTGCAGAGGAAGCAAAGTAGATGTGTGAACGAGTGAGTCCTATCTGCTCAGTGGCAGTCACCAAGTGCCCTGAAAGAACCAGTTTTTAGATTTATTAATTTTTTCTGTTTATTTCATTGGTTTCACCGTGGCCTTTAATATTTCCTTTCTTGTACTTTGAACTTAATTTGTGCTTCTTTCTCTAGTTTCTTAAAGTGGAAGCTGAGGTCATTAGTTTGAGACCTTTCTTCTTTTCCAAGATAGGCGTTTAGTGCCGTAAATATCCTTTTAAGTAATACTTTAATTATATACCATACATTTTAATATTTTTATTCAGTTTTTCTCATTTTTATTCAGTTCTTATTTTCCTTCTGATTTCTTTTTTAATGCATGAGTTATTTAGAAGTGTGTTATATAGTTTTAAGATGTTATTGATTATTGTGGTCAGAGGATATACTTTGTATGCTTTTTGAGACTTATTTTATGGTGGAGAATATGGTATATTTTAACAAATATTTTTTGTTGTTCTTGTCTAGAGAAAGCAATTGAGCTACGTCTGGCAAAAATTGACCATACTGCGGTTCATCCTCATTTACTTGACATGAAGATTGGACAGGGGAAGTATGAGCCAGGCTTCTTCCCAAAGCTGCAGTCTGATGTGCTTTCCATTGGGCCGGCCAGCAACAAGTGAGTCAGCCCCAGGGATTCTCTGATTTAGCTCCTTAACCATAGATCTCTAATCATCCAGTATCTGTGTCTGAGCTGATAGAAGACCTCTGAATTTTTAAAGCGAATATGGAGAAGACCCAACTATCCAGGTCATTTACTTGTTTGAACAAGAAAACAGGTGACAAAATATCATCAGCTCTTGTCTCTACTGTGCAAATTGGTATAGCTCTGCATGCCTATGAGCTTCCCAAAGCCAGGCTGCAGATGGGTTGAAATTATCTCATGACTGAATTTCATACAGACACCTAGCTAGCATTATGTCTTCCATAAGTGGTGGTTGAAATAATTGGTGTCTGAGCTGAAAGTAGATAACTCAGCAGGATTGCTGTTCTTTAGTTATTTTTGGAGATGAGTGTATCAAAGCCCAGACAGAGTTGATTGAGTATAGTTTGGGATCTGCATGTGTAGTTTTTGTAGATGTTTCAAGAGAGATAATAACTGCTTCTCTTGAGAGTTATCTTTCTAGACCAGTAACTGATCTTTAAGCTAATCTTCCTCAAGTTCTCTGAGCTATCTCTGGTGACTTTTTGGTGGTTTCACAGCATTCAAGTTTCTCTCCTGTCATTTGACTTTACTGTCTTAGTGGGATGTTCTTAATTGCCTGTTTTATTGTGTTAGGTGGACAAAAAGGAATGCCCCTGCCCAGTGGAGGCGGAAAAGATCGGCAGAAGCAGCACACTGAACACCTGCGTCTAGACAATGACCAGAGAGAGGTAAGACACCTTAAGAATGACGATGCTACATTCTACTTTTCTTTCCTATTTCCTTGACTTCTGGACTTATTCAGAAGTCCTAGCAGTGACCTCATTCATGTCTGAATGTGGAGCAGAGGTATAGTGACCACCGAAATAAGAAGGTAGTTTGAGACTGAAAAATGAAGCAGACAACTCCATGGATTTGGCAGGATTTATCGTCTAGTGGTTACTTATAGGGATGAAGTCAGAGCAGAGGTCGGAGATCATCTGCGCAGACTGTTGGGGTGGCCTCCACTCCACCTTCAGACACCTTTCCCAGTAAAGAAGGGTTAATAGTAGGGTTAGTTCCTGATGCCTGTTATTGGGCCTAAGTTATGACAAATCCAGGATGTATGATGTTCTTCAGGTGACAGCTAGCCATCAGCCATGTAGGTCCTCTATGAGCCAGGCTCTGTTTGCAACCCCATTCAGGAATGATGTCAGAGCTTAGAAGAGAGACTTTCACTGTCCTTTCAGTACTCCCTCATGCATCATACTCACTCCCTGGGGAGTGTGACAGGAACCACAGAAGATAAGAGTCTGAAACTTGGAACAAATTCTTTTAAAATTTGTGAGGCTTTTCTTTGTGTGTGGTATGCTGGTAAATAAGTAATTCTGTTAGAGTGAGAAGCGATGCTAAACTTGGGTTAATGCTGTCAATCTCTGAACCTGGGGAGAGGGTTACTTTTTCCAATTTTTTGTGTATCTTAATTTAAAAGAGATCATCTTGACTTTTTTTCCCCTCCAGAGGAACAAAGGAGAGGAATGTTGTTTGTTATCAGGTACCTAGGGACTGAGGATTTTTGAATTGACCTTTTGAGACCTCATTGCTTGTAAGCTGAGTTTCTCAGCTCTACTATAACTTGTTCCCAGTAAAGTTTCTAGTTATAAACCTAAAGTTGGAGACCCTGCCTTACTTAGTTGCAGAGAAGTTGTGAAAATGGTGTTTAACCTTCAGAAACGTATTCAGGAACTTATTTTTGAGGAAAGACCCTGAAATTTGAATTTTATACATATAAAACTTAATAAAGCATATTGTTTTCATATGTGTCTGGCACCTTAGTGAATGGGAAAATAAATAACATATATTTGCCTTTGCTTTTTTTAAAGGAATAAATTAAAATTATAAGGTATGTTATGAATTTTTAACTGCTAATTTGTAGGATACAGTTGTGCTTAGAGTTTTTGTGAGGATAGCTTAAGGGGTGTTAGGTATTGATGTTACTTAAAAGTTTCCCCTGGGTCTTCCATGTCACCTCCATATTACTTCTTTCAGTAGCATTTATTGAGCATACTTTCTTGGTCAAAATCACTATAGTAAACACTTTGAAATATAACAATGACAAGAAAGTAGCCTTGTCCTCAGAGAATATCAGCTTTTTAAGGGAGCAAAATTAGGTACACAAAAAACTTTGGTAGAAGAGTCTTTTTAAAGGACCATGTGAGAGTCAAGGTGATGTTTGATCACTGATTAGAGAAAACAGAGGTCATTTACACCTAGAATCATCATCAAACAAGACTGTTTAGTGGAGTCAGAATCTGTTTAAGCCTAGGAAGATGATGATAGGATTGTTAGAGATAAAGAAGAGCATTTTAAGTAGAGGAAATGGAGGATCAAAAGCTTGGTGATTATTGTATAATGGAGGCTGTGGGCAGAATATTTTGGAGGAAGGATGTACTAGCAGTAGCTAGCAAGTTAGGCAGGTAGCAGTAGTCCAGGAGATGGTAATTGAAACCTAACCTCGAGGATTGGTGGTAGGGGCAGATTAAGGGGCCAGAAGATAGAAGGGACAGAAACTACTGGAATAAGTATAGGGGGAAAAGGCAGTTTGGGATAAAAGTGTTGGCTGTGAAGCTGGGATACTGAGAGGATGTCAGTATGCAGTTTACTGCATTTATGTGGGTTCTATATAAAAACAAACAGCATATGGAGAATCACTAGCACATTGTAGAAAGGTAGAAAATACAGTTGTTTTGAGTGTGCAATCTTATTTTTCAGGCTCTAATTTTAGCAAGGTTATATTTTATAATGACAAGGGTGGATGTCTTTGATATGGACAGAAAAGTTAAATTCCTCCTAGCTTAGAAATGATTTTCTTAATAGTACGCTGACATTTGGATAGATTTGCATACTGAGTTGTATACATGGTTTGGCTGTGTGTGTGTGTGTGTGTGTGTGTGTGTGTGTGTGCGCGCCCGCGCGCGCGCGCACCCGCTTGTATCTTTAAAGCAAAGGTAATTACAGTACTGATTGAGTGCTTACATCTGAGTAAACAATTCATCATATTATCTCAGTTTTTCCCTTTGTTACAGAGCTGCATTTTTAAACTTTCTGTCCTCAACTTGAAATGAACCTAGGAAAGCAGTAAGAAAGTACCAGGTGATAGTGCCCTCTTCAGGCACCCATCAGTACGTCACCTGAAGTTTGTGTGCATGGGTACAAAAGAGTTTGGTTTTTCTGTTTGTTGTAGAAGTACATCCAGGAAGCCAGGAATATGGGCAGCACCATCCGCCAGCCCAAACTGTCCAACCTCTCCCCATCGGTGATTGCCCAAACCAACTGGAAGTTTGTAGAGGGCCTGCTGAAGGAATGCCGCAACAAGGTGAGCTGTGGACGCCTCTGTGTGTGTGCGAGTTTCTTGGCAGCCAAGGTGAGACCAAGCCTTGGCTCTGACCATTCTTTCTTGGTTTTAAAAATATTGTTAACATAATGAGATAGTACTAATTATAAGATCCCATTAATTTGGAAGTAGGTGTATTTGTTTAAAATAAAAGAAACCATTAATCAAGAGCAAGCACACTTTGCTTGATATAAACTTAAAATGTATTCTTTGAAACTAAGAGATGAATGTTTTTGTTTTTAGCTAACCTACATTACTTACTTGAAATCATTGTAGTTGAACTGTCTTCACCAGATTAGTCTTACACATATAAAAATATTTTTGCCTCTATCTTAATTCGATAGCAGTGATTATATATGCCTAGAAATAAGAATTTATTGAGTGCCTACTATGTGTCAGGCCAAAGTGTGTTATTCAGTTTAAGCTCGTTGTTGGGATGTTTTTCTCAATTCTACAAAGACAATGATTTTTTACAAAGCTTTACTGAGATATAATTGATATAAAAATTGCACACATTTAACGTATACATCTTGATGAGTGTGGACATTATACTATTACCACAATCAAGATGTAAACATATCAGTCACTTTCAAAAACTTTATGTTCTTTTGTGGGTTCTGTTTGTTTCTGTGGTGAGAACACTTAACATGAGCTCTATCCTCTTAACATATTTTAAAGTGCACAATATTGTATTGTTAATTATAGATATTATGTTGTATAGCAGATCTCTAGAATTTGCTTATCTTGTATACTGAAACTTCATATCTACTGAGCAACAATTCCCTATTTTCCTCTCTCCCTGGTAAACAACATTCTGTTCTATGCTTTTGTGAGTCTGTTACAGATGCCCCATATACACAGGATCATGCATTATTTGTACTTTGGCGACTGGCTTACTTCACTTAGCATAATGTCCTCTAGGTTCATCCATGTTGCAGCAGATGTCAGGATTTCCTTTTATAAGGTTGAATAATATTCCATTGTATATATTGATATACCCTCTTATTTACCCATTTCATCTGTTGATAGACACTTGGGTTGTTTCTATAGCTTGGTTATTGTGAATAATACTGCAGTGAACATGGGGTATAGGTACCTCTTTGAGATTATGATTTCAGTTTTTTCAGATACATACTCAGAAAAAGGATTGCTAGATCAAAAGACAGTCATTTTTAATTTTTAATGTTTTAGTTATGAATGTAATTTCCTGGTTTTAAAAATTTCATTAATATAATGAGATACATTATATTTCATAAAAATGTATCCTTTCAACCAAGTCAGTATACCATACTTCTTAGGACAATTCAACTCAGTCTCTACTGTAATCTTCTGTTTATTTGTCAATGGGAAAAAATATTCCTGCATTTTCAGTTTGCAAGTGGTAGTCATATATAGGATGAAATCAAATATACTTTCTTTTGTTGAAGAAATGATTACTGTTGCAAGTTAGATTGATATAGTAGTACTGATATTTTTTATTCAGATTTTTTTTAAAAAGCTGCTGTCATTTCACTCTGAGCCACTGATATCTGTGATTTCCACACAGCGTTGTTTTTACTCTGTCAAGAATATTGGTGATGCTACCTTTCCTGAAAGAGGGGTTTTCTATTATCTCTGAGATTGGTTTTCCAAGACACTGACATTCATTCTCAGGTTTTGAGGTGCAGTCAGTTACAACTTCCTTACGTGCATTGCCTGGTCAACAATAACTGCAAAATACATCCCAATTTCAGAGATGTTACTATATGGAAAAATGTACATCTTAGAATTAAAGAAATACAGTAATCAATCTAACACCACCACGTGTTGGCCAGCATATAGAGCAACGGGAACTCTCATACTGCTGGACATATAAATTGTTTTGACCACTTTGGAAAACAGCATATTGTTACCTATCATTCTTCTCCTTGGTATATTCCCTAGAGAAACCTTTGCAGAATGACCCAGGAGATATATATAGGAAGTTTACTGTAGCATTCTTTATAATAGCCATAAACTGGAAACAACCCAAATGCCAATCAGTAGGAGAATCAATAAGTAAATCGTAGTATATTTTTATGGTGCAGTGCTATACAGTGGTGGAAATGGACAACAGCAATACCATTAATGTGGATGAATTTCACAAACAACAAAAAAAGTTGAGTGAAAAAGCAAATCACAAAAGAAAACATATTGGCAAAACCAAACTATGCTGTTTAGGAATGCAAATATAGTCGATAATTATTTCTTTGCTTTTCTGTACTTTTATTGTATAAATCAGGATACTGGTCACTTTAAGAGTGGCAAGATGATTTGGAGGACATGTGGGGAGCTTCAAAGGTATACATGGGCAACATGTTATTTCTTAACCTGGGTGATGGTTACAATAGTATAATAATGTGTGTATATATCTATATACATATACGTATATGTATGAGATATTTCACAATAAAAACATTTTAAATAATAACACTGGAAAGGAATAAGCCAAAGTGTTAAGAGTTGTTGCTTCTGAAAGTTAGTATCAGTGGTGATTTTTACCCTTGCTCTTTAGATTTTTATTTCACAAATTTATAACATGATTAAATCTTACTTAAGAACTCGAACTCGGGCAGATTTAGATTCAAAGGCCAGATGTGCTGCTACTTTGCTGTGTGATTTTGGCAAGTTACTTTTTTTTAATCAGTAAATTGAGACCTTAATTTCCTTATCAATAAATTGGGAATAGTAATAATTCTTATCTCAGTCATTAGGAGGCTTAAATGAGATAATACAATACTTAGTACAGTGCCCAACACACAGTAATACGAGCTATGCTTATCATTATACAGTGTGTGTGGGTTTTTTTTGTTACAATAAGCATTTGAAAATATTTACCTAAAAGTAACTTATTCCTCCTCAGTTTTTTATTCCCTTGACAGGTACTTCAGATACATTTCTAGGATTAAATGCTTGAAGATTTGTTTAATAAGGTCAGTTAAGTAAAATCGGAGAATGTCAGAAGTTAGCATGACCAGAGGGTTCTTTTCAACTCTTTTTATCTCATTAATGCAAAAACTGAATCCAGGGTGTTGAAATCACTTGCCCAGGGTTATACAGTGATTACTGTGTTCTGTTCTTCTTTACTAAACTTTAAAAGAATTCATTCCATCATAATCTGGCCTGTGAGGTAGAGAATAAATACCCTCTATGTCTCTGGGTTGTACTCATCTTTTCATTCCCAGCCTAGCAGATGTGCTGTGCAGGTTGCCACAGCCTCTCCATTTGCATGTGATCCTGCTCACTGTGGTTATCTAATCCTACCAAATGATTCCTTGTAGACCAAGAGGATGCTGGTGGAGAAGATGGGCAGAGAGGCTGTGGAGCTAGGGCACGGGGAGGTCAACATCACAGGGGTGGAAGAAAACACCTTGATTGCCAGCCTTTGTGACCTCCTGGAAAGGATCTGGAGTCATGGGCTACAAGTAAAACAGGTAAAGAATGTCTAGCCTCTCCCTGCTGAGCAAACTGTCTTTCTGTTTTCACTTACTAGCTTTCCCATACTCTTCCAGCTGGCAGGCTTAGAAGAAAGTGCATGGTGTGCATGGGGTGAGACATGATATAGTTAAATAATTAAATAAATATGATTCAAACTATTTTCTTTAAAAATAGGTTTCATAAATGTGTGTGTTTGTCAGACATTTTAAAAGTAGCATCTTCCATCCTGCAAATAGAGCTGAAGGCCAGGCTGATAGATCCTGTTTGACAGCTGGCCCTCGTCTGGAGATGGAACACAAAGAAAGAGAAAACTTGGGAGTTCAGAAGTACCAAACATACTCTAAGTGTCCTTCACTAGTCCAGTGGATAAAGATCTATCATTAACATCTCCTTTACATGCAGATAGCTTAACCGTTTAAAGATTTAAGAGAAGACTGTAGGAAGTTGAGTAAGTTTGATTTTTACTGCTTTATACACAGAGAATTTTCCTTATTTCAGAATGGTCTATTAGATGAAGTCAAAGTGATCAGCTTTTTATTTTTATGCATTTTTAAATTTGAAAAGAACTTGAAATGTTTTCAAAGCAATTTTATTATGGACAATTTAGCAATGCTTATCAGTATCCAAAAAATAGTTATTGAGGGCCTACAGTGTGCCAGGTACTATTGTAGGTACTTGAGATACCTTACTGAAGAAAACAGATCAAGATCTCTGCCCTTTTGGAGTTTCCATTCTCTGTGAGGGTGGAAACAGTTTACCATGTCTGTCCTTTAAAGCATTTTTTTTATGTACTTATACTCATGTACAAACATACATTTAAAAATTCAACAGAACCACAATAAGATAACTTTTCACATCCACTAGGATAACTAAAATAAAAAAGACAGTCAATGACAAGT
Source organism: Eonycteris spelaea (assembly GCA_003508835.1). Classification (NCBI taxonomy): domain Eukaryota; kingdom Metazoa; phylum Chordata; class Mammalia; order Chiroptera; family Pteropodidae; genus Eonycteris; species Eonycteris spelaea. The sequence goes on along the minus strand of PUFA01000113.1, from coordinate 1,824,889 downwards.
ATTAGTGAGGATCTGGAGAAATTGGAACCTTCATACATTGCTAGTGGCAATGTAAAATAGTGCAGCCACTTTGGAAAACAGTCTGGCAATTCCTTGAAATGTTAAGTGTAGCGTTATATTATGACCAAGCAAGTTTACTTCTAGCTATGTACTAATTAGAAATGGAAACATATGTAAAAACAAAAACAAAGCATGTACATAAATGTTCATAGCAGCATTATTCTTAGTAGACCAAAAGCAGAATAATCCAAATGCCCATCAGCTGATGGATATATAAAGTAAATGTGGTATATCCATACAATGGAAAATTATTTAGCAATAGAGGAATAAAGTATGGATACCTGGTACAACATGGATAAACTTTTGAAACATACTAAGTAAAAGAAGCCAATCACAAAAGCCTACCTATTGTATGACCCAATTTAAATAAAATCTCCAGAATAGGCAAATCCGTAGACAGAAAGTAGATTAAGAGATGTCAGAGGCAGGAGGGAGAAATAGGGAGTAACTGCTGATGGATGTGGGATTTCTTTCTGCAGTGGTGAAAATGTTCTAAATATAGGTAGTGGTAATGGTTGTATAACTCTGTGAATATAATAAAAACCAGATTTTTTTGGTACAGAAAATTATATACTTTATAAGTGTGAATTTTATGGTAATGTGAATTATATTTCAATAAAACTTTTTTAAAAATCCAGATGGGATCATACTGTACATAATGTTTTGTAATTTGCTTTTTCTGCCTCATAAATATTTTTCTATGACTTCAACTAATTTTAGGTGATAGTATAAGAAGTGTTTAAGAGCTCAAAGTATAAATCAGATAGACCCGGGTTTGAGTCCCACTTAATTTTATGAAAACGAGCCAGGTACTCAGCTTCTCTAAGGTTCTATTTTCTTACATGTGTGATGGAATTTTAAAAGTACCCACCTTCATAGGATTCTTGTGAGGATTTGAAAAGATAATTCATGTAAAGCACTAAGCTCAGAGCCTGATATCTGGAAGTTCTCTGTAAATGTTTGTGGTTATTATTATTGTAAAATCTCAGTTTTAATTACTGTATTATTGTATAGATGTGCCATACTTGAATCAATCCCTTATTGTTGGTCATTTAGGTTATTTCTGATTTTTCAGTATTATAACAACACTGTGATTATAGATTTTTTTTAATGTTAAAATTTGTGTATCACATTTCTAAAATTTTCAGAGCCTTGTGGTATAGTAGCAACATTATGGGCTTTGGAATTAGAAAGATTTAGATTTGAATCCTAGCTCCACTGAGTGACTTAAAGTAATTTGTGATTTTTGAGCCTTATCTTCCTTATTTATAATACAGAGTTAATAAAACTTACTGTTCAGGGTTGTTATGATAATTATATGAAATAAAAAGGTACCTGGCATGTGGTGGGTATATAACATATGACAGCTATATTATGCCAGAGTCTACATGAAGGATTTCTGTTTCCTGTTATCTATAACAGATGAGTAGAATATACATAATCATTTTATAATTTTCCTTAAACTTTAGCAAGCCCAGCGCTATAGTTGAGCTCTTTCAGCTTTTTGGTAAAATACATGCACCCAAAACTTTTTAATATTTGCCATAAAAATGTATAGGCATTTAAAAATGTATATATCATCATGTATTCTAAACCTGTCTTCTAAGGCCTTGCAGCCACATTCTGCAAGAATTACCACAGCATGGAGAATTTCTTTTGGAGTCCGTTTGATTCTCTTCTAAGTTTGATAGATAGAGGCTACTTGTTTGGTGAGAAACCAGTACAAAATAATGGTGCTTTTCAGTTGAGGTTCCATTTTGTTCTGCATCCTGCTTCTGGAGTGCTAAAAGGGAAGTACTCATTGTGTCACCAGGGGGAGGTGAGGGCCTGTGCTTGTCGGCAGGGCATCTGTGCTCTCAGAGACACATATACGGCTGGGGATCGGCACTATGTTGCGCTCCTACAGGCATGGTTCCTTATGGCTCCATTTTACTAGCCTGCGTGGAGAGCACCTTTCTCCTCCTGAGACATTCTTCAGTTATGTTCCAGTTCAAAGGTTATAGCCTGTTACCTGGTCTCCTTCATGCATTTGGTGCATGATCATGCACAGATTGTGACCTAATTCACTCTCAGAGAGTGATCTTAAAGCCCTCCTCTGGGGGTACCTTAATGATCAAATACCCATTTTTATTACTTAGAAAGTAGGGAGAACCCAAACAGCAGTTTTTGCTGCTAACCTCCTAAAAATTATTAACGTGGCTGTCTGTGTGCAGGGCTCCCTGTAGCAAGTCCTCATAGAACCTCTGTTATCCTCACTACTCTCTTTGGCTTTTGGTGACATAGTCCAAGGAGATGGGTGTCCTACTCTAGTGTATTTTTCTGATAATAAGAGGTGAAGTTTGGTTTTTCATAATAGTTTTGTAATTGTTGCCTTTCGGGACTGGTAAGTGAAAAGGAGATCCTCAGATTCGTGAAGAATCTGATAGTATTTTTTATCTGTATATTGTGTGGTCACATCCCCAAATGGGTAGTCAGGCTATATATTAAACCTTGCAGTCTCTGTCAGTCCCTTTGCAAAAGAGGAAAAAGAATCATCTGTGTCTCCTGAACTAGAAAGACCCCAGTGCTCTGTGACTGAGCTTTAGCCCCGCTACTGCTCTCTCATTTTTGCCCTTGCCCTCCCTCCCTGACTGGCACAATCACTGTGAGCCAGGGCGTCCTTCTGGCACAGTGGCCTGGCTCTGCTATTGCCTTTGGCTCTTCCGCGTCATGGCATGTGAGGGCTCTCTGGTGACCAGCTATATTTAGTGTGTGTCACATCCACACAATTCTGTTAAGGGAGGCTGCCTTCCTAGTCTGCCTGCATGCTGGGAATACAGTAATGAATAGATCAAATCCTTGCCCTTTTAGGAGCCTACTAATGGTTTTGATAAATGGATGGATGAGTGGATTTCTAGAATTTGAACTACTATCTCTAAGAGCATGAATATTTTAAGCTTTCATATCATCTTCTGCATATATTGTATTAGTATACCAGTTAGTAACAGTGTATAGGAGCTCTAAGTCTCATTGATTTTGTCAAACATCTATTTTATCAAATTTTTGGTATTTCAGTGAATAAAAAGTAGTTTTCTCTAGTTTTAATTTGTGTTTTAAAAAAATTGCCATTGAAGTTGTTGTTGTTTTTTTTTTAAGCTGGTTAAATCTTGTGGGAAACCCAAACATACAGCAAGTTTATGTCAACAGCTTGCTAATGCATAGACAAGGGTTTTTTTCTATTCAAATTCTCGATTTTTTTTCCTCCCAAATGGATCAGTTGGTGGATAGAAACAGAACAGATCCTTGATATTTTCAAGGGAAAAATCTTGAACCCTTAAATCTTCACATTCACCGCAGAGCATAAAATCTTTAGAAAGTGTAACTTTCAAAGTTAAATGATCTCTTTCAGAAGCAGTCTGTATAGCATCATCCTTAAGAGCAGTGTTTTTGGCATTACACAGATATAAGCTTGAATCTCAACACTCTACTTACAAGCTTTGTGATCATCTGCAAGTTACTTAATCTTTCTGATCTTTGCTCTTTTCTAAAGAAAATGAGGGTCCCACTTTATAGGATTGTTGGGAGGATTAAATAAAATATTGTATTTTAAACATTGTTGATAGCAAACCTCAAGCAAGATATGGTAGGTTCTATCATCATTACTATTACTTTAATAAAATACAAAACTAAAGTCATTTATAAAATTATTATAATAAAACCCACTACTAAAACAAACATTATATTACATTTTTATCAACTATATGGGAACATTTACCACGAATCTGAAATAAAGTTTTTATCACATAACAAGGGTCGCTATAGTGAAGGATGACTAGAAAGAGACTAAGTGTTTTCTGCATGGCCGGCTGGGCTCACCCACTACCTAGGCAAATTGCTCCCTTATATCAGGCTTGCAAATGCTATTCAGATTTGTGCCTTGGTAAAATGACAAATTACTACACGTCTCAAATAGTTTAAACTGTAACTCATATATCCAAATGCTAAGCATCTGTTATATTGACTATAACACCTTAGCCTTGCAGTTAAGTACCAGCCTACTCCCTGCAAGTTTCTTCAACTGGAACTTCAATAGTAAATCCTCATCATAGTGGATTTCTCCCCAGCCTGCACTAAGAGCAAGAATGGAATGCCTTTAAAAATTTTAGGATTTTCAGGAGCTCTCATAGAATCTTGTAGACTGGATATCAGCTCCTCTGTGCAAGAGTCGTCATGCTGTACCCAAACTGATTTTCAACCAATAAACCATTTAGAGGTTGATAGGCCATTCATTCATTCATTATTTATTTATTTATTTATTTTTAAAGATTGAAATGATTTTAGTCTTGTTTGAGAAGTCACTTTTTTCTTTCTTATGTATTGATCCATTCACATCTCTTTTTGGCCATTCCTTTCTATTCCCGGTGGGGGACCATTTCTCTTTTCTGTTCTTTATATTTCTCCTGGATTTTAGTAGGGAGATATATTTGTATATACTTTGCACTTAAGTGTACATTGAGGTTAGAAATAGTACAGTAAGTCCTCACTTAACATTGTTGATAGATTCTGTGACTTCAAGTGAAACGATATATATAATGATACCAATTTTACCATAGACTAATTGTTATAAACAAGAGTTAAGTTTCCGTGGTATCTCATCAACATTATAAGGAAACAACGTTGAACGAAACGATGTTGTTTGAGGACCTGCTGTATAGGTGCTTTTTAATAAAAGCCCATATCTACATGTTTAAGTCATCTCTGACTTGGTTCTCTAGATGCCTTGGCCTCTGAAATCTAAACTGAGAGATATTTTTCCCTTGTGTTGGTTCCAGGGGAAATCAGCCTTGTGGTCCCATCTGTTACATTATCAGGAAAACCGGCAGAGAAAACTCACATCAGGAAGTTTCAGTACCTCAGGTAAGATGATCTCCGCCCCATTAGAGAGAACTCCGTCTACCCATTTTCCCATTCCCCACTGGAGTGATCATTTGCAGCAGACTATTCCAGGTCAATGAAGCCTTTGCTCTGTAATGTTTTCTCTTTAAAATATTAAGCCACTGGGCTCTTTGAATCACAGAGCATGCATGTCATAGCCATGCGGTTTGCTTTCATTATAGACCCTTTTGATCAGTGAGATGGAAGACATATCAGCAAGAGGCCAGTCTTAGAATTCTGAGTTTAGGTTTTAAATGAATTTGGGTGGTACTGATGTGTTTGGAGCCAGCTGTTTTCAGAGTCTTTGTTTTCTTTCTCTGAGATGGTCATTCAAAGGATCTATCAGTTAAGAGAGGCTGTCTGTCAGTGTCCTACATGAAGGTCTGGTGTGAATAATCCCTTACACTTTTTTTCCTGTTTCTAATTTGATAAAAATATCAGAATTGGCAGGGACCCCAGAGATCATCTATTTCAGCCTTCTTTTATAAGAGGAGAAAACTGGGATCCAGGGAAGAAGAGAATTCACTCAAGATCACATAGTGAATCGGTAGAAGAGATTAGGAGCCTGACCTGTTGTCTCCTGCTCTGGTGTTCTTCATACCATTCTAAAGTGTTCCTGCCAGGACAGTTCCCCTCCTTCCTTTGCTTCTTGGCAGCATCTCCCCTTTACACCATCCCTCATTCTCCTCTCACTGCCAGGGAGTTCATTTACCTTTCTTGGATGTTCATATCCTGATGGTAAAGATCAATTTAAATGGGAGTGAAAAGGAAGCCATTAATTCAGTGTTGTCTTTTCCCTTAAACTAGTTGACTTCAGCTACTACTGAATGTGGCTGAAAACCAGGTACAAGAGCTCCCTAAGTAGCCTAATAAGTTTTTTGGCCCGCTTTCTGGATATGAGAGCAAAAGTCTTTTTAGGAAGGCTATAGAACTTACTGCTAAGTGATCAAGATACTAAGTTTTAAACATTGGGCCAGATATGAGGATATAAAGGTATCATATCTAGAGGTCTTAGCATTCTGGAACATACTCTTTAAACATCCCTTGGCTCTTTTGTGTCCCATTTTGAAGCAAGAGCAAGACAAGAGTAGAAGCTCCAAGTAGAAGCACTCCTTCCATGGATTATGATGGGAACATGCCGGATTAGGAGCCAGGGGACCTGACTTTGCCACATGGTGACCAGGGCAAAGCAGCCAACCTCTTTGGATTTCAGTTCCCTCTGTGATATCTTCCTATCTTATAAGTTGTTAGAGAATTAAATGAGATAATATGCATAAAGGTATTAAATCTGAAACCTAGAGGGTATTAAACTGAAACCTAGTGGGATAAACCAGTGTTATCAAAGTAATTGTTCCCTATGGAAATTTGTGATTTGAGATAAGAAGGCTAATCAACTGTTTGGATAGTCAGATCTCTTTGGACATGACAAACTTGTTTGTTCTAGGAATACTTCTTGATTCAGAAAGGAGGAAGTCTGATGCCAGCGCAGTCATGTCTCCCCTGAGAATCTCCCTCATTCAGGATATGAGGTCAGTGTGGGCTCATATGTTATAAGCCATTAAAATCCTGTTTTTAGGTGCTGCTTAGGTATCTGCTTTAAATAGCAGGATCTCAGTTATTTGGGCTTTTGCAGTATTTTAGTTAACTAGAAAGCCCTCCTCCTTGGTCTTGTGCCTCACGCACAGTGCATTTGTAGAGCTGTACAAGCAGTTGGGTTTTCTGACATTTTTGGAGAATTAAACCAGAGTATCTCAAGGCCTAAAGGCTCTTGGGTTAGCTTGGTTCCTCCTCTATCCTACTACCTCCCAAAGTTGTTGAGACTGCTGCCTGGCAAAGCTACATGGAAACCCAAGATTTAGAGAACAAGAGGTGGACTCTCCCAGGGTGGGATAGGGGTGCCTCACTGGGCCTCTTTTATTTTACAGGGGGCGTGTTGTGAGTTCATTTCCCACCCTGCTCTCTACTTCCTTTTTGTTCTTTCCCCTTCAGGCACATCCAGAACATCGGGGAAATCAAGACTGACGTGGGAAAGGCCAGAGCATGGGTACGACTGTCCATGGAAAAAAAGTTACTTTCCAGACACCTGAAGCAGCTCCTCTCAGATCATGAGCTCACCAAGTAAGGCCGCCCCACCTGGAGTAGAACCATAGTGGCTCTCAGTAATGTGGGGGGATTGGAAAGCCCTGTGTGTGAAGAAAGAGTATTTAGTATGTCATTACTGCTGTATTCGGCTAAACTCAAGTTGTGTATGAGTTTTTTAAGCATTCCCTTTTTTCCCTCTTTATATGTTGAAGAATAATTATACTATATTTGTTCTCCCTACCTTCTCAATCTGCATGCTCCCAAACAGCTTTCTTAAAGAGGCAGTTAGAAGGATGGGGTCCTCATTGGTTACCTCAGTTTTGAGGCTCCTCCTCTCCTTCCTGCACTCAGGAAACTTGTATATCTCTTGGGCATATGGTATTTTCTCGGTCTCTTTCCTATCCTGGGGAGGAAAGGATTGGAGAATTAAAAGAAAACTTGTAAGATATTCCCTTACATCTTTTGTTTTCTCCTGAGCCCAGGGCAAGCCCAAAGTAACTAAGCCCTTGCTCTTTCTCTCTGGACCCTGCCTGAGTCTCCCCAAGGCCTAAAAAGGCTTTTAGATGACCCTTCTAGGCCCTCTACATCCACAGTTTTCACTCAGAAAGGGGGAGGGGAGAGATTCCAATGCCTCACACTTCCAGGAACCACTAAACCTACAGTTACCTTCTCTTGATGTTATATCTTTTTCATTTTTTCTGTACCCTAGCTACTAGAGGAGGAGGAGTAGGGAGGGCTATACCCTATCTCTTTCTCAGACTACCATGTCTCTGTCTTTTCCTGTACATTTGGTTCTTTCTACATTGGCAAACAATTGTTGGGCATTTTTATTTAGCATTTCCTTAGGCATCTTTTCTTGGTTTTCTTTATTATGGGACTTCCCTGTGGACCTTGGGGAAATTTTGTGTGAGCCAGTTGATTAAACCCACAGAATCTCTTTTTATTCAACATGGAAATATGATTTTTAGACTGTTTATTGTGTATATAGACCACAGCAAGAAAGCAGATTTAAAACCCTGGTAGATTAGAGAGCTTACCTTGAGAGGTTATGAAATAACAGTAAGTGCTTAAATTTGATTCCCTATACAGACAAAAAGGTTGAAGAGTAAAATTTGAAGATTGGGAGGACAATTGAAAGAGAACAAGTGAACATGTAAGCCTGGAGTTTGGAAGGGAGACTTTTGCACACCAGATTCTAGAGGACAATTGTGTGTGGTGAAAAAAATCTGTCACTGTAGCTGTGTGGGCACCAGGGCCTGACAGGGCAGGAGTGTTTTCTGCTGGCCAGTGTGGGTCTCACCTGTCAGGTGAGACTGCAAGTCAGCAGGAGGCCAGAGAGGTACCTGATGGAGACTCAAGCACAAGAACTTTGTAAAGTCCAGGACAGTGGGTAGGTCTAGGGTGTATGAGCTTTAAGTACTGGGTGACTGCAAACAGGGTGCAGATCTCAATGAGGAGGCTAATCTTGCTTTCTTTAAACTATAGTCCTGTTAGAGGAGATAAGCTCAGAATTTACTCAGTATATAGTAACTTCTCACCTGATAATCTGACTTCTGTACTTCTCTGAGTGGAAAATGAGGTGAGTTTTGCTCCCACAGATTGCATTTTGGATGGGGCATAGGGAGAGAGAAAGGGGCCCTTTATCAAAACCTGCCCATTCTTCCATCCTTCTCTCTCATCTTTTTCTTCAATTTGTTTCACGTTCCAGCTGCATCACACCCCTCACCCTTCTTAGGATGTCTTCAGCGCTTTCAGGGCTTAGTCAGAAGTTTTCTTTGCCAAAGTTTTCTTAAACTCCCTAGAGACTTGCTCCATTCCTCTGCCAGGTACCCATAGCCTTTGTTACATATTTGTTCATCCCTGTTTTACCACTAATGGCTGTATTATCATTATCTAGTTTTATACTGCTTATTAAAATTTGTTTTCGTCCATGGCATTAATGGTGTACCTTTCCCAGTACAGAGCATGTTGCCTAGCACCTAGTAGATATTTAATTGTGCACATAAAATGTGTGCATGGTTACACAGGCAGGAGGAGGTACACAACCTTGGAGAGTATATCTTATAGAATGTGCCTGAGTCTAGGATTTCCAGCTAGCCTCAAAGACTGTTGGCAGCTTGGAGATGGGATAAGGTGGTGGGGAGGGTAAAGTGGCCCTGTATTCTAAGGGAAGATGTTAGTTGGCTCCTCTATAGTGAGCTCAAACTTTTCCCCTAATCACTTTATAGTGACTAATACTGTGTAATGCTTCCTCTACCTTGAAGCTACTTTGCATGGCTGCCGTGGCCCTATACCACCCTTTTCACTTTTTCCCCTTACTCTTCCCATGATGGTGGCTTCCACAGTCCTCACTTCTCTGCAGGCACACACATTCTTTTCACTCTCTCACCTACTCACATGCTCTCTCACTTAATGATCTCACCATTCTCATGACTTCTCTCACCTCTAAGCAGGTGACTCCCACATCTGAAGCTCTAGCTCTGATGTTTCTTCTGAGCTCCAGTTCTGCATTTATTTCCATTCAACTCTCCTACCTTTAAGTCAGAAAGAACAAAAGCAAGCTTCACAGTCTTCATCATAACTACCTTTCTCTCAAATTTTTTGTTAATGTCACCATTATTCTCGCTGGACATCCCCTCTCTTCCCTACCTAGGTTTAAAATTTGAAGTGAGTTCAACCCTTTGCTTTATCTCCCACATACACATTTCAGGTCCTTAGCTTCTGCCTCCACCTGTCTCCTTTATTGCTGCTGAGTTTCACCCTCATTCCCCCTTTTACCCTTCAGCTGCACCAGATTTAAAATTCCTGAAGTTGGTTGTGGCTTTCCCTTTATCTAGGGCAGATTGCAGAAACCTATTACTTGTAGGGCAAACTGCAAACTCTTTAGCCTGAATATTGCAGGCCTTTGTTCATTTGACTCTAGCCTAACTTTTCAGTCTCATTACTGATTACTTCCCTGACCCGTCAACTCCAGTCAAATTGGTTTCCATACCCTGTCCTGCTCCTTCTTCCACACGCCGGTCTACATTTGTGCTGTCCTTCAAGCCTCTATGTTTAGGACCATTGAAGCTTATGACTCTTTAAATTCCCAGAGAGCCTTTCATTTAGCAACTCATCATGTGGCATTTACTGGTTTATTCATTTAGACTGTATTTGAGGATAGGTGCTTCCCTTTTCAGCACCTGCACATAGTAGGCCTTGGTTGGTGAGTCATCTGTTGAAAGTACCATATAAACCTGACTAGATAGAACCTCACGGATGTGCTGAGTCACATCCCTCTGGCCATGGTGATTAGCTTTTTTTGGTGACCAGGATAATTACCTTTTTTGTTCTCTGTGTTGAGGACCTGTGCATTTGGCTCTCTCTGTCCCCTGTACCTGGGGGAAGATATGACTGCTGTGTAGTTGCAGACGGCCTGCAATGTCAGGTAAAGAAGTTGGTCTTTGATGAGTAAGTAGTAGGGATAAGGGATGGGGACAGGAGAAATTTTGAAAAGAGGTGAAGGACATGATCTCTGTAGCTCTTCCTTGCCTGTGACCTGGATCATTTCCTTTATATTTCCCTTTATTGCCTTGAGGTAGTCCTGGGCTTACCTTCACTTTTAGAGCAGTGTTCTGACTTATGGATTCGGTTCTGCTGAGGGTCTGATACTAGCCCTGGGAATGAATGGTGATCACAGACCTCCTGCCATTGCTCCTCCCACACCACACACTGGGGTGTTGCCCTAACTAGAAGCCTGAGAGGGCCTGTGTCTTCCTTGAAGAAATTTCATTACAGCCCTCAGTTTAAGAATAGAGAGCCCATGACCTCTGATACTTTACATTGTATAACATCATCCCTTGGACTCACGTACTGTTATTCCTGTTATAGCTTAAGACACTTTTCCTCTAGCCCTCAGAGTAGCTGGCTTTGTTTCTTTTTCAGGTGGCCCTAAAGAACTTGAGGCTTGACATCTTATTCTTCTTTTCACTGTCTCCATTCATAACGGAATAATTCTAGCCTCTTTCCCCTCCTTTTGGCCAGGAGACTGACGTATTGCTTCTTCTCCGACAGAAAGCTGTACAAGCGCTATGCCTTCCTGCGCTGTGACGACGAGAAGGAGCAGTTCCTCTATCACCTCCTCTCTTTCAATGCCGTCGATTACTTTTGCTTCACCAATGTCTTCACAACTATCCGTGAGTAGGCCTGTGCTCCCCACTAGCCTTCTTGGTTTCAGTCTTCATGAGCCTGCCTGAGGCTAACTCCCTGTCCCCATTTTAAAGAAAACAGATTATCACTTGCACTTTCTATTTGCCTTTTGTTTCTGTGGGGAGAGAGGTGCACTTGCCCTCCTTCGAGGTTGTTTTTTCTCTGAAACTTCTTATTCTCGTTCTGAACTGGGAGCTTGTCATTTTGGCCATCATGTTATCACTGTTGCCCTAGGCACTGCTCTGGGAGCCTGAGGCAATGAGGCGGAGTGGAGTGTGGTGGGGTGGTGAAGTTCACTGCCCTCTCTGCACACCAGAAAAGAAATCTTCCTTTTGTTTTGGACTGAGAGCATCATTCAGCATCACAGAAGGTTTTAGATCAGTCCATAGGGAAAAACAACTCTTCCTGAAGTAGCAGAAAGAACTCCAGAAGACAGTGGGATGTTTGGGTCCAGGTCCGGCAGTGTCCTAACTCATTATGATTTGTGAGAAGTCTACTCTTGCTGTGGGCCGCAGCCTTCCTATTTGCAGAATGAGGAAGAGGATTCAGTATGGTCTAAGGAAGGCCCCTGGAGCCTCATCTTTCTTTGGTGCCAGGACACTCTGTTGGGTGGGGGTCGTCTTTGAATGTGCCCCATGGCTAGTTGTTTGGCCAGTGGCTCAGCAGTCTCAGGGGGCTTGGACTCTTGTAGGATACCCATCCTCCCCCTCAGAGACAAGGGCTATAGGCTTCAGTAGGGGCAACATTGAACTACAGTGTAGAGGACCTGAAGGAAACTATTTCCCTCTCTGTGCCTCAGAAAAGGCATTGCAATACCTGTGTGGCCTCTCCTGAGATTGTTACGAGCATTCAGGAGGTGACGGAATGAAAAGTGCTCTGAAAAGCAATTTAGTATACTGTTGAATTGGCAATGCTGTTTGAGGTTCACTTATTTCCAAGTGTGTATATGGACTCGGATCTTTGATGTTTGGGTGGTAACTGTGGGAGGAGTGAGAGTGGGGGAGGATTGGCTGATATTCTGAGCCAGCAGGAGCCTAGGTCCTGGGGACCTGCTGCTCTGGCTCTGCCAGGGCCAGTACAGCAGCGGCCACAATCATATCAGCATGCCTGGGGCAGATCAGGACCCTTTCAGGTATGGGAGGGAT